>JAPFTC010000369.1:0-245640 GCA_030779165.1 Fusarium sp. MBC 441
AGCTTAGCTAGTATTTTTTATAAGTAATAAGGTTTTAACCTATATAAGATAGACTCTTAACTTATAATAATAACTAAAAGAAAAGGCAAAAGATATACTCTATTATCCCTTAATTATTATAATCTATGAGGATTACAAACGGCAAATAGTTTCATAGAATTATTATCCGATCCTTCATAGTCGTCCTCGTCGTCGTTATTATCTTCGTCGTCGTCGTACCCCTCATAACAGTCATCGTGGTAGTAATACTTCTGCCCGCTATCAGGATCCTCTTTAATCCAATGCTCTTCACCAGCTTCAATTTCATCCGCGCATTATCCCAGCACACAAAGTAAGTCAGGCGCTACGCTAGGAACAATCTTTATACGCACGTAGGCACATTCGAAGCTTCGGTTTTCGTAAGTATCTTAGTAATAGGAGTATGCCATAGCTGCTGGATTGGGCAATGGAGGAAGGTAGGTTTGCGTCTAGTGGTAAAGAAAGGTTTAGATCTTGTGGAATGCTCATCCTTGGAGGAGTGGACAGTTCTGAGAGATGCAAGGTCGGTGTCAGGGTGGGAACGAACTTAGTTCTTATACTTGTCAACACCATGTGTCAGGCACCCAAGGGCGGAAAGCGCTTATTTCTGAAAATCATACGATGGATCCCATCCGAAACTGTTGGCCTCGATATCATCCAGTCTCTAAAGCAAAAGGGTGACATGGAGGCGCTATCATCCAATCCCGTCAGAGGAGCTGTGCACTTTGTGGTTGCCTTAAACCTAGTTGATTGGTGGCGGATCACTCTTCGACTTGGCAATAGGCAACTGAAGTCGAATGAGAGCCGAAAGGGGTTGAAAAATTGAAACGCGTGGCGCACCCTGCAGCAGACTGCCAGATTCCGCGACGCTTGGTCAAGTTCAGGGTGGTGCCCGAGGCTGAGAGTATCGATGTTGCTGACATATCCATCGATATGATGACATTGAGGAACCTTACGATGAACATAGCGCTCGGTTACGGGGAAATTTGAAGATGTATAGGTCTTGTCTAACTCTGGTTCTCAGTGATCAAGGATGGGGGGAGAGGTCAGGCTGCGGAGTAACTGTGAATATTAGGCAAGTATGCGTGGGGGGGGCTGCTCAGCCTACTTCAGCATTTCCTAGAAAGGTATGGCACGAATGCGAACCAAGCCCAAGGCAGAAAATACAAAGCTGAGGTTGGAGGGAAATCTCACTCAAGCAAGCGCTTACTTAGGTGATTATAACCTGATTGGTAGGAGATAGTGGGGCCTCTTCTAGGCAACAGGATTCTTTGGACTCGGATCCCCTTCGGATTAACGTTAACTTCGGTTGCCCTTATAATTTCAGCATCAGTGGCTTTCCAATGACCCCCAAGGTGAGTTTACTGCCCTTGATATGTATGCCGTGAGCAGTAATAACAATCTATAGAGGCTCAAGTCGCATTGGGAGATGAAATAGGTCGTGCTTAGAAATGAGTTAGTGATTTTGGGTATGGGTTATACTGGGGAAGTTTCCAACGGCAGCCCATTGTTGAAGACTAGTAAATCTGATTTTCAAGTTGGTTCTAAACGCGCAGTCACTAGTCCATATCGCACAAAGGCACCGTCTATCATAGACTGGGGTTTCAGGCAGCAATTGCTCAACGACCTTTGACCAATGTGAATTGAGAAATATCGCACCTTGCTAGCTCTATTCGCATTGGTTGCCGTCGTACACGAGGCAGCTCATCGGTATTCATTATCAGTAATCAGTTATAGCCAACCACTGCAATGCAGGAGGAGGTATTCAGTCTTTGAGGGCGAATAGATACTGGCAATAAAAATCGTTAGATCTGGTCTGAGCAGTCTCCGCAGAGCGGGCCGGTCTACGTGACTACAGTATAACTTGATGCTGACATGGTGTGTGGGGTAAAGGAGACATACGACAGCCAGCAAGTGTCATTGTATATGCAAACCATCGCTCCTTCTGTAATTTGCCAGACTAGCTGACTTGTCATTCTGAGCCTTCCAGTGGTCCTGATGACAGATGGAGCGCTCTGCCGCTGCTGACCGCTTGTTGCGGCTTGGGCCCATAACTATGTCATTTCTGATGCATCATTCTCCTCAGCTTGCCACACGCAAGCCTCCCTCTTGGAACCATCAGAGTGTAAGCATCATCCGCCCTTCGGGTTTCACTTTCAGCTAGCCACCTCAATATGAGGCGTTGTCGAGACCGTCAGGTGTTGCCAGTGGCTTGGCTGCATTTATTGGCAGGCCTCAAACATCAATGCATCAATTGGCAAATCATCGCGCTCTCGGTTATGTCATTCGATGTTCAGGTTGGAAGCCAGAAGAATATCGAGAGAATAGCGCTGATGTATGTCGTTTTGGCCTATAATAATAGCTTTACTTGCCAGCAGTAGCCGGACATTGACACTGGATCAAGTATATAAAGCCTCTTCGCTTCCACCTTTATCCAGACTAAGAAACACTCATCCTGACAAGAAGAACCGAATCCATCCTTATCACCGCAAACATGATTGACTCCCAGAGTTTGAACGGCCGAACTGTCGCTTTTGTCAACTTTGGGACTGGCACTGCCATCGATCTTTCTGGCGGTAAGCACACAATTCATACTTTGCTTTCTCATACTCACAGTCGGCAACAGGCCAAACAAGCCCTCCTGATGGAACCCCTTGCATCGGGTTCCAGGCCCATTTGAACGAGAACCAGCAATGGAAGCTCGTTAAGTGGAAAGATGACGACGTTGGTCGTCCCATCTTCAGGATCCAGAATATCAGGGCATCTGGGAGTAAGTCAAACTTTGACAGTATGAGTATATTTTGTTGACTGTGATCAGGAGCCTTGGACTTGTACAATGGAGGCACTGGCAACGACACAAAGATCACCGGCTGGCAGTATTCGACTTTCGGTGGTCACCAGGCTTGGTACATTCATCCTGTTGGAGTGTTTCCCGAGAACGGGACTGTGGTAAAGTATGTGACTCAATCAATCAGTAATACGAACTGAATTGACCAAAGATACAGGATCCAGAACTACGGCGCAAACACCTTCGTTGACCTCCGCTATGGTAGTTCCGATAATGGGTAAGTCATGCGCTACTCTGGTACTTAATCAATCTTTCTTACTTACGAATACCCTAGAACTCCTATTGTTGGATGGCAAGGTGACCTCCATAGTCTCAACCCTCACCAGCTGTGGGTTCTGAAGTTTGTCTAAAGGTGGAATACTCTCATTCGATCTATGTTTAGACTACGCTCTCCACTGAAGCAAGAAGCCGGCTTGGGATTGTAGTTAGACTTGACTAGACTAACTATGTTGACTGAGTTTCTTAATTGGTTACAATTACACACATGAAAGTGGCATCAGGACAGAGCAGAAATGCACAAGATACATACTGCAACAAATCGTCAATACTCATTACTCTGAGCAGCTCAACTAGGGCTAGCCGTTACGTAGGATTTCGATGTCACCACGCCCATTGCGTCAGTTGGGCCTCGCCTCCAGACCTTCCATGTTTCATTCTGAACCTAAGGTTTAGACAAGCGAGCTAAAAAGGGAAAAAAAGAAGAGAAAAAACACCGCCGCTCCCCATATAATTTTAGCTATGAGACCAGCAGTGTTTTTTTCTCAGGCTGCCAGACGACTAATCAGGCTCGGAAATCCCGATCTTGGCACTTGCGCTGGGATTGATTTTAGCAAATCATATGTCTGCAAACATGGGTTGGTGGATTCAAAGATTTCCCCGAGTAACCCTAAAGGCGATAATTCGTGTCGGGGCTGAAGGAAGATAAGACCCTTGGCATGCGAGTGCCTTGCGCCATTGTTTTGTGCTCGTCAGGCTGAACTCCTGAGGCGCAACTATTTGCTGGGCAGCTGATGAGGAACTCGCCCTTGGCGGGCGTTGGGTGTCGGACTTCCTCTTTCCGGGCTCGAATGTGCAAATGATGAGGATCAGAGGCTTGCAGAGCTTGCACAAATGCCCCCGCGCCAAGGTAGGCAGAATTACAATAATGGTTCGCTTGGATAGAGTATCATCCTGAGACCAGGCTCTCGGAACCTTTCGGGCGTCCATTATAAGTACTCGGCAGTCGGGTGTCTTTGGAAGTCCTGATATTGTCAATATTTTCAAAGCGCCATCTTTATCGTCATTAACAACTCAATGGTTTCATTGCCCGCTTACCCCCAATTCTCGTCATGTCTCTCAACCCCAATTTTTACGTTCGACCCGAGTTTATCAAGCTAGGGCACTGGGTTAACTGGAACCGAAACCCGGCTTCGGGTGGCCAGATAACTTTGCCCAAAAACGACGCTGATCTCTTAAACCTCTTTATCGGTATCTTTCTCACCATGGTTTTGGCCGCGTTCTGGGCTATCCTGGCATGCTGCTTCTTTTGGAGTCGCCATGTCTCCTCTCGCAATGACCCCGCACGCCGTGACGGCCTCTACCACCAGCAGCAGGCGACGATTCAAAACATCAGAGATCCCATCGCGGTTTCTATGGCGCTTATTGACCTATGTTTTGCCTGGCGGGGTACTGCGCAGAGAGCGTTCAGGCGGTCGTGGTCAATGATCCTTGCGTCTTCTTTCACCTCTGGCATCTTTATCATCGCGCTGCCCTTCATCATCGCCCTCCCAATGCTGGACAACATCGGCAATGAAGTCCTTATCAGAAGCCCTGACTGCGGCTTCTGGGCAGCGTCGATAATGGATGATCCCATTACTGGATCCACAGACCTCACGAACCGAACCTGGGAAGCGGTTAGCTATGTGGATAATTGCTATAATAGCGAGGCCAGGTCATCGCTGTGCGATGATTTTCTGGTCCGGCGATCTCTCCCAGCACTTGATGCAACTATTTCTGAATGCCCATTCGCACCCGGTATGTGTCTATCCCAAGACAGAATCCCAGCCTTCCAGATGCAGACTGAGGCCCTCGATTCGCATAAGGATTTCGGCATAAACGCTCCACCTCCTGAAAGAGTTGTTTTGAGGCGTGTCACGACTTGCTCGCCGCTCAATGTCGCCGACTTCACTAAGGTGGCAGAGGGTGACTTGCCGGAAGAGGAGATGACTGGCGCCTACTACGGCGAGACCATCAACCATGAATCGACCTACCAAGTGAGCAACTATAAAATAAAGGCTGAACCCCACTACACCCTCAGGTAAGTGATTCTCTTCGCACCTGCTGCGACAGCTGGCTAATATAGTAGGGCATTTTGGCACAAGGTGGAAAATGGCACTACCAGTTCATCCACCTTCAAGGCTATATTCGATCTACGGCGGTTAGACGCTGATGTGACAGTCATCTTGCTCAACAACAACCTGATTCCAGTGCAGGGGCAAGGTGACCGCCCGTGCCGAGACCCATTCTTCTCCGCCACGGGGAGACGACTTGGCAGCGGCTACTACATGCCCGATGATCCAATTACCGCCATCGGGTGCATAGACCAATATGCTTTTGCGAACCCCGTCTTGAATCAGTGGACCGAACTCATGGCCATCGGAGATACTTTCAATGCTAGCCAGATCATATCCGAGATCAGACTTGCGAAACGCCAGGTACCGAGTTTTTCCATGCTGCTATTCGCGCTTGAGAGAGCTGGTGGCATCGACTCGGTCATTACCGCTCTAGGCGCCGAGGCTCTCCTCGCCAAGAAATACCCAGGGCTGCTAACTGGCTACCAAAACCCCCTCCCAGACGACCAGTGGAAGAATGAAGTAAGGTACTGGTTCAATATTGGTTTGGCCAAGCTCCAACTGCAGCTGATCAACATCGCCACCGGACCTCCAGACACGACCCTTCCAGGCCTGATTAACATGCTTCCTGTCCTGTCCGCGGGTCAGGATGATATAGTCAAGACCATCTGCAGCTCGCAAAAGATCAGAAACGTCGAGTTTAAGAACTACCACAGCTCCGGGCTTATCAGCCTTGTGGTGATCGGGGGGCTTCTGATCCTCGTGACTAGCATTGTTCCTTACTTCCCCTGCGTGAGAAATAATAACACGGCACGCTACTGGGTCTCGTACGGCATGCGCGAGCTGCTGAGGATGGCGACTATAGGGGGAGGTGTGCAAGGATGGACTCGACGTAGAGGTGTGCCGATCTTGAATCCGGCGTCTACACTGGCTGGGGATCTTCGGATTACCCGAGTCAATCCTCTTGATACAGATTGGAATGTGAGCACTGTGCCCCAGGAGCAGGAGGGTGAGCTAGCGGGGTTGGTCGTGCCCGAGCAACCGAGAGAGAGCAACAATACGACGGGAAACTAAAAAGTTTTGCTAAATTTAAAAACCAGGATACAGGATTATTAATGTCTTCGTCGCCTGTTCACTAGGGTGGATGAGTAGTTTACTGCTAGGGATACCCTAGGAGAGCAAGGTCTAGAGGTCGTATAGGCTATAACGGTTAACTAAGAGCCCTTTAGAGGCAGCCAGCATATCACTGCTCCTTGCTAAGAGGGTGATGTCCAGGAGTCGTTATGTCCTTTGATTGATTTTGTCTGAACGAAAGCAATGACCTCGAGCCACCATGTGATTCATATGCCGACTCGGCAAGAGGAACGCCAAGTCCGCTAAGTCCGCCTGTATGCCGGGTTTGGTGGAGAACCCGATTCAATGCGACTCCAGGGCTTGGCGAGTCCGCGAGTATATAACGTTAACACAGCTGTTATTGGACGAAGGGAAATAAACTTTGTAGTTACGCGGGATAATAATATGCTTGATTAGCCGTTGAGATCTAAGGGATGTTTCACTCCCCGCACTTTCATGTGAGACGGGTTGGTGTAAGACCCCGAGTGCGAGAGGGAGGCTTGCTCAGGAGCCTACACCGGGGCACTCTATATAATGGCCTAGTTGGCCTGGACTTCCCATCTACAGTCCCTATCCATCAGCCTCTACCAGTCACAGAAGCCCACCATTAAAATGTCAGCCCTTGTATCCACGCCCGCTGTCTCAGGCAGCGTACCAGCTCAAGAAGCTCCCCATAGAGAACCGCCTCTTCATCAACGGCGAGTTCGTCCCTTCCAAAAGCGGCAGGACATTTGAGGTTGTAAACCCCGCAACCGAAAAGTAGCTTCCAGTGTTTTTGAAGCAGATGCCGCAGACGTGGACGACGCCGTTGCCGCGGCAAAGGCGGCCTTCCCAGCTTGGTCTGAGCTACCGGCCTCGGAGCGGGGGTCCTATCTCTTCAAGCTTGCGGATGCGTTGGAGAAGCACCTCCCCGGGCTGGCGTACCTAGATGCCATCAGCATGGGGAAGCCAGTAGATAATGACAGTGAGTTCTGACTACTTGACAGGTTTGCATATGACTGATGCCTGAAGTCGTAAATTCCATGGTCAGCACTCAGCTGCGGTACTTTGCAGGCCGTGCCTACGAAGCTCAAGGAGACACCTCCCTCCACACTCCTGGATTCATCAACCTGACCTTCCGCCAGCCCTATGGTGTCTGCGGCGCAATCACGCCTTGGAACGCGCCTGTTGTCATGGTCACGCAGAAGGTCGGACCCGCCCTCATCACGGGGAACACCCTCGTCGTCAAAGTTTCCGAAAAGGCGCCCCTGAGCCCTCTCATCCTTGCAAAATGCTGCCAAGAGATCGAACTCCCCAAGGACGTCTTGAACATTCTGACTGGATTCGGGCGGCCCTGCGGCGAGGCCATAGCTCGCCACATGGACATTCGGAAACTCTCGTTCACGGGCTCAACCGCTACGGGAAGGGCCATCAAGAAAGCTGCGGCCGAGACAAACCTCAAGAATGTAACCCTAGAGCTCGGTGGGAAGAGTCCGCTTATCGTCTTTGATGATGCCAACCTTGAAAAGGCAGCCGGTGCATCGGCCTTTTCCATCCTGGCCAACTCTGGACAGGCATGTGTCGCTAGCTCAAGGGTGTTTGTTCAATCCACGGTTGCCGACAGGTTCATTGAGGCTCTCAAGACCTCGATGAACCGCATTGGGTCCTCCGGAGATCCCCTGGCCGTCGGAACCCTGCGTGGACCCCAAGCCGACCGTTTACAATTTAGTCGGGTCATGGGTTTCCTCGACGAGGCGAAGCAACTGGGTTTCGAGATTGTCACTGGAGGCGACCGCGTAGGGGAAACGGGATATTTCGTTCAACCCACAGTCATCAAAGGTGTCCCCGAGGACGCGAGGGTGTTTAAAGAAGAGGTATTTGGTCCGGTGCTCTGTCTCAATACCTTTGATGATGAGGAGGCGGTGCTGAAGAGTGCGAACGACACCGAGTTTGGATTATATGCGTCTGTCTTTACCAAAGATATCGCACGCGCCCTCCGTATTGCGAAGAGGTTTGAGGCAGGGAACGTGGGTGTCAACTGTGCGAGCCCGATGTTGTCACTGGACATGCCGTTTGGGGGGTGGAAGCAGAGCGGGGAGGGGAAGGAGAACTCCAAGTATGTGTTGGACCATTGGACGGAGCTCAAGACTGTGTATGTTGCTGTCTAGGTGCGGATCTTGGTTCAGTAATGATCTTGTGATGTCCCGAGGGATATGTGCCAGTCGGCTCGCCACACCGGTCTTGTTACCTGTCGCTTGAGTGTAGCATCTAATAACCAGAAGTCTCCAGCGATTGGCCTCGGTCAAGGCTCTGGAAGCTCTGACCTCGAGTGATCATATTCCCAGGCCTAGATTATGCCTCTGTTGACTGGCTTGACTTCCCTATTGAGGTGACTCTATATATGACGATCGTGTATTTCCTAAGGGATGAAGCGCATCCCGTGGCTGCACTGCAACGTTGATCTGTTCAAAAAGCAGATACGGAGATGCTTGTGACACTGTGGAGGAGGTGGCTAAGTTGCCAGGTTGGGACTAGTTCCGACAATATGCCACCTGCAGGGCGCACGCCTTTGCGACTACGGTGGATCAATGTGTTTGAGGCAGCCAATCATATCGACAGGGCTAGTTAAAACTATTATGAATATGGCTACAGCTTGGCTTCAACTTTAGTATTGTCAAAGGAAAGGTCTTTAAAAAGTCTCTTCAGTCAGCGGATCTCTTCTCTCTTGTTCTCATGCTTGAAACGATTATTCTTGCACAATATTAATCATTATAATAACCCCTTCCCAGAGTCAGAGAAGCCAGCCATCACACCAAAGAACACACAGTTTTCAACATCAGCAAGCTTCTACATCATGTCTACGGAATCAAAACACCCAGGCGAACTTTCTCTCTCCAAACTCCTCGCCACACTCACGACAAAACTACACCCAACAGCCTATGTCTTTGCCGTCATCAAGGACGAATCCAAGCTGCCGCCCTTCTCCGAGGTGGACATGCTGTTCCGCGAAGCTGACTCAGAAGGCGTCACCGTCATCGCATCTCACGAATACGCAGAAGCCCACGGCATAGAATACTTCTTCCCCTGCAGGAAGATTACGCTCGACGTCACGTCCAGCCTTGAAGCCGTTGGGTTCATTGCTGTTGTGGCTACGCGACTTGCTGCAGGTGGTATGGGGGTGAACCCCGTGAGCGGCTTCTACCATGATCACCTCTACGTGCCCGATGGAAAAGAGGAGGATGCGGTTAGGATTATAGCCGAGTTGGCCGAAGAGAAGAAGCGGGAAACTGGAATTAACTAGGGTTGAACAAGAGATGACTCGACGACCTTGCCGTTACTGCGCCCAAAACACACGTATCGCCATCTGCAACATCGAGACGAACCACCCGATCCAATCCGGAGACATTTTTACAGTCAGACGAGCACTGGATAAGGTGCCCTACTTCAAGGCCATGGTTGACCTTCAATTCGCCATGATTACGCCAACCACCAGTTTGAGACCAGGGGCAAGAGGGCGTTTGCAACCGGCAGGTGATTCAATATGAAAGACAAATAGCAATTCCTGGAGCTGAGAAATATCTTGGCTTTCATATTTGTTAAAATCATCATTTCCTGCATATGAGATAGCCAGTCCAGTGTCGACTATCAGACCCAGGCAAGCATATGATCCAACTAAGCCAACTTTATGCTTGACTGCATCTTGCCTCGCAGTATCGCGTGCACAAATAAATACGCATATTCGGCAAAAATAAAGCCTACAAAGCTTTCCACTCTCGAGACCACCTACCGTTGCAAAGTCAAAGAAAGACCACTCATTGCCGAGATCCAACGTTACACTCGTGACTAGACATTGATGTGAGGGCGATCAATCACATTGTTTTGTTGTGTGTAATGTTCACTTGACTTCTATTACTCGAGATCCACCTGAAAACAAGTGCCACTCCTGCTGACTTGAAGGCTGTGCAATTACAAAGTTGGCTGTGGTTCTGACTGAGCCTGATCTGCCAAAAGTTGAATTAAAGCCTCAATGTGTACCTCGCAGTTCACAGCACAATATCAGCTATTGGCCGAGAATCTGCCACGCTGTTCTTCTAGCAATAGTAGGGGCATCTTATAAGGGTCACACCCTCGTCCGCGTCAACAGCGTAGAATCTATTATCTATTATGGGAAATCGGCTAAGGACCAGTACTCGTCAGTACGCTGCATCAAGAAGATATTATGGCCATGATGAAAAGTAGACTGTGTTCCTTATTCCCGTGCCTGCAGCTGGATGGAGTGTATTTTTGATATCGAAGCATCGCATGATTACATGGTAATAATGCAAGGACACATCGGTGTCTGCCCTGCCGTGAGATGAAACGTTGGCCTGCTTAACGTCTCATAAAGTCCACCTTCTTAGTATCTCCCAACCTGGGTAAACCTGGTGTTCCTCAAACGCCTCGTTATTCATTCTTGCCAGCGCTCTCCGGGAGGTCAGCCATGTGTGTCTATTGTTATCAATGCCAACCTCGTCGGAATGGGCCATGACATTGTTCAACCAAGCATCACAGCACCTCTCTTACTCATCCCTCAATGCCTTAGCCTCCCACCTCAGATTCTTGAGGGTTGCCTCCTCTCGACCTAGTAGTTTCAGCACGAAACGTACGGCAACGTTTAACTTAACGCGGACGACTGTTTCCTCTAAGTCGCCGCAATAGTCTTCTCGATTGACCGGCAAAGCTAGACCCACGTCAAGTAAGGGCAAGAAGCTGATGGGAGAGTGAAGATGCGCCTCATCACCTGTCTTGACTAGGAGCACAGTGCAGCGTGACAAGTTAAGCTCAGCCTCAGCTTCCATATAGTAAAGGCCTTCCAGATGTTCCAGTTGTCTTGGCGGGGGATCTTCTGCTAGAGCCTGTCTATCAACAACGATATATAGCGCACGGAATAGATGACGCATAATATGGCCGTGATCTCGCCACGACTGTATCTTCCTGCTCGGCATCGGGCCCCACAAAGGTGGCGCTGACGTTTCTGATGGTCTGTTTGGATAGAAATCAACAAGCTGGTCCATTTTAGTCGATAGTTGTTCGCAAAGATGGTGGTGGAATATTGAGAGCTGTTCCAAATTCTGGGGCCCGCTGTTGCTGTTGCTGATGTGTGCTGCTTTGGCGAAGAAGCTATCTCGTTGAAAGATTGGCCGCATATTGTGCAGATATAGCTACTCCCGGTAAATGCAGTAGCCAATTTTTCGACTATAAAAATCGCTAACGGACGTTGGTTCGAAGTATACCATGACCTCCTTGTTTAAGAACTGATGAGCGTCTGCCGGATTAATAAAGTGTTGGGGCGGACGGCGCTTATTAATACGTGTTATGCTGGCATCTCTGCGCCAGAATAACTTATAGTCATGCTCTTGTCGTAGGTTGTGAGCAGTTTCCTCGAAAAAGAGTCTTCGTAACTCTTTGCGGATGAGGTTAGG
Organism: Fusarium sp. MBC 441; assembly: GCA_030779165.1. Taxonomy (NCBI): domain Eukaryota; kingdom Fungi; phylum Ascomycota; class Sordariomycetes; order Hypocreales; family Nectriaceae; genus Fusarium; species Fusarium sp. MBC 441. The sequence continues at coordinate 11,751 of JAPFTC010000369.1, forward strand.
CACCTCTTTTGGCAAGGAGTGCAGCGATTGTATCTGGAGACGGAGATACCTCCAATCATAGCCATTGCCCTCTTGCCGACGGGAGTTTTGGCCAAGCAATAGTGTGTCGCCATCGTTGGCTATCCTGTATGGAGACAGAACGGAAAAATTATAGAATGGCCTCGGCACGACCTCTCGTATTGCCATAGTCGAAATGTCGTCTGAAGGCTTGAAAGATGTGAAGAGTCCAAGAGGGGGACAGGCCTCAACTCACCTTTATACCCTGCGTTACAGGTGTAATGAGTCATATGCGCACTGAGGAGTCAAATTTTATGCCAAACAACGTACTTGTACAGTGGCACTTCCTCGGTGGCGCTATTGTCCAACCGGAACGAGGCTTGTCTTAGGTTCTGCACCTTTTTGTTGAGTCATAACTCTATTTTCGACAACTATGCACCTGGGCGGAGGAAAACTTGAGACACTAGAATCTTAACACTTAGCAAAGAGTACTCACATGATGACCTATTTACTTGCTAAACGAGAGATTAAAATGGAGAATAGTATCCTAAGGCTTTGAGTATTTGTCTTTCTTTAGGGATCTTTATCTGCCTCAGAAAACAGAAACCATTGACTCGTTTTCTCGCGTTTTTCTGCGACCGTGTTAATTTCCTCTGAAAATAAGCTTGATTTCCCTGAGTCATTCATTGGTTGATGCTGCATGCCTCCTATGCATGCTCGCAAGTACTAGTGTTCTCCTGTGTGGAGTGAACACCCTCAGGGTGGTCTCGTGATTTTTCCTGTGGCCTTGGTGCCGACTTATGCCCCGACAGGAGGGGACTTAATTCCAGCCGCTGTATTAGCCACTACGATTGATAGATTTAAACCGTTATCACTATAGATCGGCATGCCTAACGCTCCGCCAACACCATCGCCCGTACCGCCAAGATGATGCAGGGGTATGGGATGTGCTGTTGGTGGCATGACCGTCTTTCCCAATGGCCCCGTGTGCTGAGCTGGCCTCACGTACAAATGATATAATTCCCAGCTGAAATATTAGGAGTGTAATATGAATGCCAATGGATCCAATCACGTTAGATTACTCAATGGTCCAATCGCCGTAAAAGTCGGGATGAATATAAAGTTGGCCCAGTTCATCTTCCCTCCAGTTCGTACCGTCAACTCTCTCACCCCCTATTGTCCAGTTCCGTATTGTGATGCCAAGCGTTAGGTTTCCCTGGCCGGGAGTATAGTTATTCACGTCCCCGGCATCCATACCTACAACGCTGCGGCCAAGTCTTACAGCAGTATCGTTGTGCATCTTCTCGAACCGTACGTTCTGAATGTCTAGGTCAAAATTCTGCAGTGGTGCTATCGTCATGAGGGCTGCGCAGATTCCCTCGCAGACGACATCGTTGATGCGTAGCGACATCTTGAAGGAAGGGTTGATGTCCTTGGGGTCAGCGTAGATTGGCGACGCACCCAGAATGGCCGACGGGACATATGCGTTGGGCTGGATCCATCGGTTATGGATGACGCGGACCCTGTTTACCGACACGTCGTTGACGTTTCGTGGCTTCCACCCCATCTGGATGATTGCGTTGTTGCGGGCCTTCCAGATGGTCAATCCGTCAAGCTGAGCGCCAGAATGGTAAAGCTTGATAGCATCATCGTTGACATGCCAGAAAACGTCCCGGACGGTGCCCTCGTACATCTGTGTGCCGTCGGTTTGGAAGTAGAAGGCCCCGACCTGCTTGTAGTCCCGGATGTGGGCGCTGACCTTGTTGTCCTCCTCGTGCGGTGTATGATGCATGGGGTGGAGGTCCATGGTATTGAAGGGAGGCGAGTTAAGCGTCGGCCCTACGCAGTGCCATGTCTGGTTGTCCATGACAGATTGGTGCCAGAACATGCGCAGGCTGTATCGGTCGTCTTTGACTGCAGTGTAGTCTTGAATCGTGTTGGCCATGTAGGCGTAATTCTCTCCAGACACCACACCGTTGCCAATGGTGTAAAAGTTCGCGCGATGAGTGGTGTATTCAAACGCGGCCTTGACGTATGATCCAGGCTCGAAGTAGACATAATGCGTGTTTGAGTGAAGCTTGATGTGGTCCTTGCCCAGGATGCCATCCTTCTCCATCCAGTAGATCCCGGCCTCGAGGTATAGCGTGGGCTTTGAACTAAAGCTCTGCTGAGTCAGGCTACCAGGACTTATCACCTGTGTGTCTGGCGAAGTCTTTGACGGGATGAGGTCGTCTGGTATCATGGGACTGGCGAAGATGAGGAGTGCATTCCTAGGTTCCTCGCTGACGATGATGCCACCTTCAGACACGTATTCAGTTCCGTCTGATCGGTAGGTATATAAATCGTTCTGAAACTCGACTGAGAACCGGATGCCAGAGTCTCGGTATGGGATTCGGATGTCGATTGTATCCGCGCTGGGGCTGATGACAACCAAGCCTAGGTCTACCGGCCGAATGACCACGTTGGATGCCGGGCCCAGCGGAGATCCATCTGATGACACAATTCGAACATCGACATCCCGGCCGTACTGGAACTGGGACCATGCCATGGTGATCCCGGCATCGACTTCAACAGTTATCCCATCGCCATCGGTGAGATTGTACTCCAGACCAGGTTGAGCAGGGTCAAACATCTTGCCGTTGCCATTGCGAGGGATCGATTCATAAACAAATGAGCGTTGAAACCTGTCCTCTCCTGCTGGAGAAACAAACACATTGTATCTGCGTGATCGTCTAACCTCGTCAGGCGCTGTAGCGTTGTTGGCGTTGACGGAGAACTTGTCATGCCACCATGTCGTCAAGCCGGGAACGCTTGATTCAGCAGCAGCCATTTGCATCCCATAGAGGAGCAAGCCAGCAGAGAAAAATGATAGCTGCATGGGAAAAGAATATTGTGAATTCAATGATTAATTCCTGGATGATTTTCAAGTTACCAGGGCGACACTGGGCCTCGTTATGAATGTTTCATGCGACGGCAGTGATGTCACTGTCTACCAGGGGGGAATTGCATTCGGGCAATTACCCGTTTTGGAAAATCACCGCATTCACGTGAGTTGATGGGCCATTTGCTCCAGAGGGGATAGTCTAGTCTTGGAAACGAGGAGGGCTTGGCAGTCGGTAATTGTCGGCATTATACGGATAGAATCAGTGGCTATGACATGATTTGACTGGCTTAAACAGACTTCTACCAGGTCAAAGTCTTGTCCTCGACCCCCTCACATTCATCCCCGTGAGGTCTCGGCACGCCCACCCCTGCTCTCTGGATGAGCAATGCAGTGGCTCTCTCCGCCAAAGGGCCGAGATAGCGAGACTCCTCGTTCCTAAAGTTGGACAGGAGACACATAAACTCGTGGAGGAGATTTGGGATAGAGTTGATGTCCCCAACAAGACAATCCTGTTCCAAGTTGGGAACCAGGTCGCACAGAAAGCCAGCGATGACGGAAATTTTCTGCTCCTAACCAGGGACGCATGGTCAGCCCCAGCACTACTGGTCGTGTTGGCACTGGTTAGAATACGTACCATTCCGATGCCGTGAGACTCGAGAGAGTCCAGACGAGTGGCGTTGAAGCAGATCAGCAAGCTCCGGGCAGCAGCGCTCAGGGACATGACCTCGTCAGCCCCATGGCTCTGCCTGGATTGGCTCCGAAGCTGGCACACGAGGGTTCGAAGCCAGCATTGTGTAACAGCAACATCAACTCGCTGTGTCTCGTCGACCACTGAGGTGGGTGAAATCGCCGAAAAGTGCTCAGGGTCCAGAAGCTTGTCATTACTCCCCCTTGGTGATTGCTCGCTCCACCAAGACACGAAATCTGTATCAATTCTGGCAAAGAGTCTAGCCAATGTTATGAAACCTGTCAATGTCGGCTCGTCGCAGCCATTGTAGATACTGGGAAGAGAAATGGAAGCCCTCAGCTGGCATGTAGTTCGGTGCTGGAGGCAATATGCTCTGGGTCGGATCAGTAAACCAAAGACACTCCAGCATGCAGCTCTCACCTTTCTGTAATGAATAACAACCAGTACAGGCGCCTTCTTCGTTCATTTACTTCCAAGTCAGGGTCGTCGTAGGACTCTTCACGATCTAGTCCCATTGCCAGAGCAAATCCCATCGCTTCCCGCAAATAGTACCAGGCTTGCTTGCTTTTATTGCGGTTCCCATAATAGGAAAATATGAAGAATGCCTCTAGAATCGTCCATTCGTCCGCATCCTCGATGAAATCCAAATCTTGGCGCCCTTTCATGCACTGATGGATGTACTTGTCCGCCAACTGTGCAGAAGGCTGCTCGCCCTCGCTGGCGGCAGAAAGATTGAGCTGGACGATGACAGCTGCAGACATTGCGGCAAAGAACCGGGCCATGCTCCGAGGTACCGCGTCTCGCGGCAAGCCGAGTGTGTTCAGAAGGCATCCAGGATCCAGGACTGGGAATATGGGATAGAGGCGTAAGAGAAACACCCTGGTCCAGTGAGCAAATTCTGATAGGGGATATTGGGTCATGCCATCTTGGTCTGGAACTTGCGGGGCCAGGGCGGGCTGGCTCGACAGCGTCCTCGCTGTCGTTAGAGCCAACGTAGTTTTTGACGTTGGCGTATTCTCAGCAGGCGTTGGCGGAACAAACAGCCCGTAGCTTCCCTCTGAGAGTCCATCAGCCTCGGCCCAACTGGGCGAGGTAGTAGCATCATCCAGTGTTGGCGGTGCCGTGGTGATGACGTCTATACCTTGGCTGGGAACATGGTCGATTTCGCAGCTAGGAGTGGACAGCCAGTTCTTGGGCGATGCGGTCGGAACTGGGTCGAAGAAAGTGTCTTGGCTGTGCCTAACAGGCCGGCGGGTTTTCCGAGGGGGGCGACCTCTGCGCCGAGGTAGAGATTCGTAAGAACAAGTTGCCTGGATGGCCCGGCAGACCCCGCACGGCCTACACCTGTCGCATTTCATCTTGCGTCGCTTGCAGTGGTCGCAGGCTTGACCAAGAGTTGGCTCAAGGTTGCTGCAGCCATCCTGCTGGGAAGTCATCTTGAATACAAACATGGTGTCTGACGCCGCAAGTGTGTGGGATGAAGACGTATGGGGTGCTAGCGTACCTATGCTGGAGAACCGTCCACTTTAAGTAAAAGCCCGGCTGTAGCTGCTGTGACTCCAGGCGTTGCCTAGAACCCCTAGCGTCTTCAGCTGAACTGATCCCCGCGCTAGGTACTCCGCAAGACGCAACATTCTTTGGCGGGGTTTGCAGGGATGTTCAGGGTTCCCCGTCGCGACACCACATCACATCACTCTACTACAATGAGATGCCTCGGGTGTCTGGGCGTTTTATCACGCGGATAACATACGTGACTATAGTGTGTGTCTGCCTTTTCTAAAAGGGTTCTCGGATGTCAAGTTTCTAGACTACTCCTACGGTGGCGACAACAATTGCCTCAAACGCCCGGAGATTGATAAACCCCTCCCCATCAACCGACGGAAGGGCCGTGTCATATGTTGAGAGAACAGTCTGACCTATGCCACTGCTCAGGAACATCCTCTCCGAGACAGGGAGCTGCCACCGCTGTTCCTCATCCGTGAAATTGATTATGACCATGGCATGCGCGTCGGTAGTCTCGCAGTGGCGGGTGTAGCTCATTATGGCCTCATTCTCACCATCGTGTGCCTCAAAGGTTCCGTAGACCAGAACGTCCCGTAGCTTCTTTCGCAGTGAGATTCCATGACGCCAGTAGTTAAGGACGCTGTCGGGCTCAGCCTGCTGATTCCTGGCATTGCACCGGGTGACATCCTCGTTGACCTTCATCCAGGGAGTACCTGTGGTGAAGCCGGCATTTCTAGTCGTGTCCCACTTGCAATGTACGTGTTAGCAAATATTCCTCAGGCCGCTAAAAGCAGAGCGCGTACCTGCACAGGAGATCGTGCATGGTCCCTAGCTTTCATTCTGATTTCTGTCCAGATTTCATCCAGAGCCTTCTCATCCCCCTCAGTCACCTTCAATGCCCTATGATCCCAAAGTTAGCTCCAAACTCAGAAGATTTATCTCTCCTCCTAGGACTCACTCTTGGAGAAAGTTCAGAGACTCAATATCTTTGTACTCTTCGATGCCCCAGGCCTGTGGCAGATTCGCCATTCCCAGCTCCTGACCTTGGTAGACGAAGAGAGTCCCCCCCAAGGTGCAAAGACAGGTTGCCAGCATCTTTGCGGCCAGCTCCCGGTGTTCAGGCCTGTGTTTAGTGTATCGCGAGACTGATCGGGCCTGGTCGTGGTTCTCTAGGAAGATGGCGTTCCACCCACCCACCTTGTGGGCAAAGGTCTGCCATTTTTCAATGATGCCTTTCAACTCGGGCAACTTCCAGTCCTTCCTGTAGAACTTTCCCTTGTTAGGGACATCTATGTCACAACTAGAAGGGCACCTGTCAGCTAGTTTGGGTGAAGCTTCATGCGGGACGACGTACATGTCGAATTGGAAAATAGTATGGAGCTCCTTCCTGTCCGATGCCACAACCATAGCTACTTGATCGTCTTCTTTGACACCTGGCATCTCTCCGACGCTGAAAGCCCCGTATCTGTCTAGTAGCTGTCGCAGGCCCCTAAGATGCTCGTGCAGTCGCGGTCCGTTGCAGAATAATTTGATCGCTGACTGCCACGGCGCGGCAGGGTCTGTGATCTCGGCATCTGGCAGGCCGGGTTCCTTGGATATGAAGTTGATTACATCCATGCGGAACCCGTCCACGCCCTTCTTGAGCCAGAATTCCATGACTTCGTGGACCTCGCGGACGACGGCGGGATTCCCCCAGTTGAGATCTGGCTGTTCGGGGGCGAAGAGATGTAAATAGTACTCATCTGTGACCCCATCGTAGGTCCAAGCGCTGCCTAGAAGGAATGAGTGTCCAGAAGAAAAAGGGAAGAGTAGGTCATGCTAAAGTTCTTACCACCAAAAGCTGCTGCCCAGTTATTCGGCGGCTGTCTGTTCCCAGAACCATCGTATCTTGGCTTCCGCCAGACATACCAGTCTCTCCACTCATTATCCCGTGAGGCCCTGGACTTTTTGAACCACTTATGTTGGTCGGAGCTATGGTTCACCACGAGGTCCAAGATGCACCGCATCCCGCGCTTGTGGAGACCCTGGATGAGCTCCTGAACATCCTCAACGGTGCCGTAGGGAGTATGTATGGCTCGGTAATCCGAAATATCATACCCCATATCGACTTGAGGTGATGCAAAGACTGCGAGGGCAGCTCTTGTGTCAGTCACCTCCCGCACATTCTAGGCAGTCAGTTGGGAAGGTTGTGCTCACTTGGGCAAAGCCACACAGCATCCACGCCGAGGCTTTGGAGATAGTCTAGCTTTTCAATGACGCCTTTAATATCTCCTAGGCCGTCACCATCGCTGTCATTGAAAGACGACGGGTATATCTGGTAGATGGTGGCCTCCTTCCACCATTGTCGGTGGGAGGGCTGGGGATTCTTGGTCGAGGTAACGGTCATGTCGAACTTGGGCCCTACACAAGACTATTGCGGTATCAAAGAGAAATGAAAAGCCTACTTGATGATGGGTGTTGTTCGAGACCATGTATTCACTTGTGAGTGGCCTGATTAGATCCTGTAGCCAGAACCCCGCCCCGGGCCATTACTCAAACGGGTAAATGGCCGCAAGTACCCATTGACGACTGACCTAAAAACCCCCCTGGTGGGTTGAGCCAATAAGGTAGCCTAGTTACGCAATAGACTACTGCTGGGAACTTTTACTTGATTCCTCAATCAGTTAGGCCATGAGGTGGGTGGGAGATTAATGTGGAGGAAACTGGGGCAAGTTTGTTTCCCCGTGGGGCATGGCAACTTGGTATGGTTTGAACCAGGGATCGAGAGACTCCATTGATGGCTTCATGGTAGCTTTTCCCTCCAAGTATAAGAAGGACGGGCCTTTCCTTTCTAAGGGGACTTAACCTACCACAAATCCACTCTTCATCCCGACAGAGATCTATACCTCAATTCTTCCAAGATGGATTCTGAGAAACAGAACTCCCCCGTTGCCGAGACGGCCGAGTTCAACGGAGAAAATGAAAATGCGACAATGCTAGCCATGCGGCTAGAACGCGAAATGACGGTCCGTCAGGCCATACGTTTCTGGCCCAAGGCAATCGTCTTCTCTTTCATTGTATCTCTCGCCATTATTATGGAGGTTAGTCTTCACATTCCTGCTAGCCAGGTCCTCTGCTGATAATGTTGTAGGGCTATGATACAAACTTAATGTCCAACTTCTACCCCTATCCTTCCTTCCAGGAACGCTTTGGCGACGAGGTTGACAAGAACGGCGACCCAATAATCAGCGCCCAATGGCAGACCATCATCAGCAATTCGGGACAGGTACGGTTTGGCTCCCTTTCGTGTTTCTAGGCTTGAGCCCTAACCACGCCGCATGCATAGGCTGGGTCTATTCTAGGTCTCATTGTCAACGGATGGGTCACTGAGCGCATCGGCTATCGCTGGACGATGCAGGGTGCTATGGTCCTCATGATCGGGGCCATCTTCATCCCCTTCTTCTCCACTGGTCTCCCCATGTTCGTGGCAGCAGCCGTATGCCAGTCAATCCCGTGGGGGGTTTTTCAAACTCTTGCTGTGACGTATGCTGCAGATATCTGTCCTATGACTCTCCGGCACTACATGACCTCTTGGGTATGTTTGACTTGACTTGCCGCTCTTCAGACTAGATTGCTCATAAGAGACAGATCAACATTTGTTGGGTCATCGGCCAGCTCATCTCCATTGGCATTCTGAACGGGCTTCTATCTCGTACTGACGAGTGGTCGTATCGAATTCCATTCGCTCTGCAATGGGTACGCGCTCCATGCACAGCTCCTTTTCCACCGGACGAGTACTAACTGACTCAGATCTGGCCGATCCCCATCATGATTGGTACTTACCTCGCCCCCGAAAGCCCTTGGTGGCTGGTCAGACACGACCGATACCAGGATGCAAAGCAAGCTGTCGAGAAGATGATTACACGTCAGCCAGATATCAACTTCGATGTTGACGCGTACGTGGAGATGATGTGTGTCACAACCCAGTTTGAACGAGAGAAGAGCGCAGGAGCACGGTATTTTGACTGCTTCCGCGGTACCAACTTGTAAGTGGCTTATTCATAAGAGGCAGACCTCCAGAAGCTGACCCGATATTGCAAGACGCCGTACTGAGATCGCCTGCATGGCTTGGCTCACCCAGGCGTTTGCCGGCACTCCCTTTATGGGTTTTGGAGTCCAATTTATGATAGAGGCCGGGCTGTCGAGCCGCCATGGTTTCGCCATGAACCTTGCCCAAACCGGCTTGGGCCTCATCGGATGCATGGTCGCCATGTGGGTTCTGACACGATTCGGACGCCGAACAATCTACCTGGCCGGTCTCAGCTTTGCCGTTGTTGACCTGGTGATTATCGGGTCACTCGGAATCCCAAAAGCGTCTTCAGGTACGTCTTGGGCTGTTGGCGCTCTCATGGTGGCCATGGTGGTGTTCTACCAGATCACTATCGGCCCAGCCTGCTTCACAATCGTAGCCGAGATGCCTTCCACCCAGCTCCGCTCCAAGACAGTCGCGTTTGCGCGCGCCTGCTACAACGCGGGAGGGTTCATCACCAACGTTCTCATGCCTCGAATGATCGGCCGGAACGCCTGGAACTGGGGCGCAAAGGGTGGCTATTTTTGGGCGGGGGTTGCTGGTTTGTTCCTTGCTTGGACCTATTTTCGGCTGCCTGAAGCCCGCGGGTTGACGTACTCGGAGCTTGATCTCTTGTTCGAACACAAGACTAGAACCCGGGGCTTCTCGCAGGAGGCAGCCGACTTGTTGAAGCCAGATCTGGAGGAGAGCTCGGGCAAGACTGTTGAGTAAGGTAGACGACGATAGCAACCAGCTTGGCTTCATATCCAAGACGCTCACACTTCAGGCATAGGGGTTATCTTTATGAGTTCTTGCTTGTAAATGACATCCATTTAATAAATGGCAAAGGAATGTTCATTAAGACAAAAGGCAGGTGCATAACAGATCTTTAAATTAGTAGTATTCTTCCCGTTAACCTGGGCATTTCTCTGTCGAAGCGGTAAAGACTAGCAAAATCCCCATAAGCTGCTTAGCTGCTAAAGAGATAAGCTTTAAATAGCTCGTCCGAGTCATTTCCACTAGTGATGGCAATCTCGGCCGTGAGGTCATGGGGTGCTGTGGGCCTAGATACCTCCTTCGGAAGCGGGTAAGGATGCGATACGGCCCCTGTAGATTACAGAGCAGAGATCAGTGGCCGGCCAGGGCAAAAAGGCTCCCCACTCTTGGTAATCCCGGATGGTTAATTCTGAGACGGGATCTTTTTGTGCGGTGATATTTTATTCTTGTTTGTCCCTTACCAAGATATTCTATTTCTGTTTGCAGAGCTCCAACGCTGGCAACGGCGTAGGTCAAGCCGCGCATTTAACATTATGATGGTCGATGTGAGGGAGCTGACCATCCCCCAAGCACGAGCTGGGATTAAGGCCGGGCGCTTTACGGCCAAAGAATTAACCGCTGCCTTTTTGGAACGCATCGATAAGCTGGACAAAGGCGGACCAAACATCAACTCAACGCTTGCCATATCAACAACGGTCCTTGCAGAGGCGGAAGCACTGGACAGATACTTTGAGCAGAATGGAAAGCTCAAAGGCAAGCTCCACGGTATTCCCATACTTGTCAAAGATCAGGTAAAACAATCTGACATCTTGCTTGTTCCACGCTCACCCAGTTCACTATGTCTTAGGCCGATGTTAAGGGCTTGGTATCAACATACGGATCAGCAGTTGCAAAGCATAACGTGGCTGATCAAGATGCAACCATCATTACGAAGCTCAAAGATGCCGGCGCTCTGATCCTTGGAAAAACAACCATGGCTGAGTGGGCAACAGCTTGGTTCAGTGCCAATGGCGCCACCAACTACACCTTCACGAAGAACCCCTACAATCTCTCCCACGATGTCGGTGCATCTTCTGGGGGATCTGGCGCAGCTGTTGCGGCAAGCCTTGCCATCTGCGCTGTGGGCGAAGACACCGGGGGGTCTATTCGAGTTCCATCTTCCTTTTGCGGTCTGGTCGGCATTCGCACGACACCCGGGCTTGTCTCCCGTCATGGCTTCTGTCCTCTGATAAAGAGCCAGGATGCCCCTGGCCCCATGGCCAAGACGGTAACCGATTGTGCATTGCTATTGGACTGCATGGCCGGGTTTGATCCAAATGACGAGTATACCGCCTATGCGGCACGTTCAGCTTCCCTGGGGCTACCAAAGGGAGGAAGTTACGCAGCCAATCTCGATGCCAAGATTATAAAATCAGCTAGAATTGGTGTGGTCCGACAGCTTTTTGGCAAAGATGCAGACCCTTACTGCCGTGCGGTCAATGCTGTCATTAAATCATCCATGGGAAAATTGGAAGAGGCGGGCACTACCTTTATCGACATCCATATCGATGAACTTGAGTATTACTTGGACTTTGGCCAGATTTACTTTCAGACATCACGACATGACATCAACACATTCCTCGCTACCAAGCCTCACCTCCCCCAGGACATAGCAAGCATACTGCCAGAGAAGGCTGAAAAGTCTTTTCTGCAAATGATTTGCTCGGTCGCTCACGGACCCAAGAACCCATCGAAAGACCCAACGTACGCCGACCGACTTCTTCTACGCGACGAGTTCAGGAGAGAGATCAATGTTTTGATTACAACCAACAACCTGGATGCCTTGGTCTTTCCCGATGTGCAGGTACCTCCGCCTCGGATTTCCGACGCAGCAGAAGAGCGGTTCATCGTCAACGGTGTTGAGGAGTTCCCCACCAATACATTCCTAGCTAGTATCGCCCGGCTACCGGCCATCTCCATACCTGCAGGACTCACAGAGGATGGACTTCCTGTAGGAATGGAACTGGTAGGATTGGAGTACCAGGAGCAGCACTTGTTGGAATTAGCGTATGGGGTGGAGAGTCTCGTGCAAGCAAGAACATGCCCTCCCGAGCCAGTTAGTGCTTAGATTAGACAGCAGATAACAGGCACCGGGACAATTTGTTCATTATTATATTTGCATGGCAACTAATGCTTACTCGGGTTCGGATGGAGGTTGATTGAAGCATCCCGTCAGTAAGCAAGAGGCCGACAAGGGTCACTCAGACTCGCTCGGCTATTGGCTACGACACCGTGACATGAAAACAGTCCTGGAGTCGTCTTGATAGTGTGCAGTCTCAGATTGACTCATAGATCGAAGAGGATGCAGAGTTGAGTTGTGGGATAGCTTAACTCGGGAGAGTTGCGAGTTATGCTTACCCATGACCGTCGGTACCAATAGCTATGGCGGCTTGCTTGCTTCTAACAGCGACCACTGATCTACCACTACTCCAGTACTTCCAGACGTTACTTGAGTCAAGCAAGGGTGGCTTCAGAAGCATGACGCAAAACATTGCCAAGTGCATAAAGGGGGGGGATGCTGCTGTTCAATCATAATAAACGCTGCAGGGGTTCTGAACTACGAGTAAGATTTCCTCATACCATAATTTCACACGCAATTTGTTTTTTCTACCAGTGGCGGTTAACATGTTATCGTTCCCTGAATAAAAGGGTAGGAACAATCTCGGCCGAGACGAGCAACCTGTCCCGCGCGGATTGACTTGATGTCAGAAGTGGAGTCACTTATCTCTCCTTATCTGAATTGCTATCGCCCAATGTGATCTCATATCATAGCATTATCTGCAAAATGCTTAGAACGTTTGATAACAGCATAATCCTTCTACTCTATAATAATGAATCTGAACCGCATTGTAATCTCAATTGACACGCAAACTTCTGTAACTGCAATCTTCCGACGAGATGACCATTCGCCGCAACTTGTTGGGTCGATTGGCTTTGCCCAAACAAGCCACGTCTTTTGCCCCAGAGGGAACTTGGACCAACATCGATCTCGATGTAACACCCTTAGAGAGACGTACCTGGACTACCCTATCCATCCTGGGTTACTGGCTCTCTGATATCGTACGTCAACAGCAATCCATCATGCACGTCCTTATGAAGAAATGTGGCGCCTGAGTGCTGACCCTGGTAGCTCTCCGCTCAAAGCTGGCAAATCGGAGCGTCCATTCTAGCGATTGGTCTGACATGGCGTGAAGCTGTGTGGTGTGTCATTGTTGGGTCGTTGACAATGGCATTTGTTATCGCTTTGAATGGTGCCCCAGGCGCCTATTTGCGTGTACCTTTTGCCGTCTGGATTCGATCCTCATTCGGCTATCATGGGGCAAAATTTCCTGTCATCTGCCGTCTAATCACAGCCCTGTTTTGGCATGCCATTCAGACTTATACAGGAAGCGTGGCGCTTACTGTCATGCTGACGGCAATTTGGCCAAGCTACTCGAGGCTTCCAAATCATCTCCCACCCAGCGCTGGGATCACCAGCCAAGGGCTCCTCAGCCATTTCCTATTCTGGTCGATCCAGTTACCTTTCCTCACGATACAACCCCACAAACTGAAGTGGTTCTTCGTCTTCAAAGCTGTTATTACTATCACAGCCGCTGTTGGTACTACAATCGCCGTCTGTGTCATGTCGGGCGGATCTGGCGATATCTGGCAACAGCAACCGTCGGTACAAGGCTCGGCCAAGTCCTGGCTGATCGTTGCGACCCTGACATCACAAACAGGATCGTGGTCGACTGTGGGCACAAACATCTCGGATTTTACCCGTTACGTCAAGGTTCCAAGAAACATATTCTATCAGGCGATTTTCTTCCCACTCATTTGCTTTGCCATCGCCATGATGGGCATTATCAGTGCCTCGGCTTCCAAGATCATCTACCAGGAATACATCTGGGACCCTCTCGCGCTGGCCAGCAAGTGGACATCGCCTGCAGCTCGAGCAGGAGCCTTTTATTGTGGTCTAGCTTGGATGGTGGCACAGATTGGCGTTAATGTCTCGGCAAATGTTATCTCGGCCTCCAACGACTTGGCCAGTCTGTTTCCTAAGTATGTCAACATTCGGAGGGCTGCAATCATATCTACTATCCTAGGTGGATGGGCCATGGTCCCATGGAAGATTGTTACAAGCGCCGAGAGCCTTGTCAATTTCATGGCAAGCCTCGGTGTCTTTCTTGCTCCTATCATAGCTATTTCCATAGCTGACTACTGGATCGTCAAGAAAAGACGCGTCGAGGTATCTGCGCTTTACAAGCCTCACGGTCGTTACCAGTATTTTGCTGGTTGGAACTGGAGGGCTTTCCTCGCCCTTGCTATCGGGGTCGGTCCTGCTATGCCAAGTCTTGCGGCAAATGTCAATCCCTCTCTAAATGTTGGAGGTGCAGAGTACATCGGACACTTGGTGTGGTATTATGGCTTTCTCAGCTCTTTTCTGGTCTACATAGTGTCAAGCAAACTTGCACCCGCTAGACAGAGCTATGTGCTAGCCCATGAGGATGTTATCGAAGGTATCGGGAATGACGCTGAGCAATTCCAAGATTTTGGAGACAAGACTAGGTAGAGGTCTGTTGACTTTATCGCCGATAGACTTCATCAGGTGTGATACAGGTACATTCTAGGAGAGCGAAGTTAGCAATCAATCACCACGATACTCAAGGCTTCTTTTGAGATTGCTGATATAAATCAGCTAATGTTATGCCGTTGTGTAGCATATTGCACTACCTTGGCCATCAGAGATAGTTGAAAGGGCTGAAATAGATGCATCTAGAAGACCTGAGATATGTACAACCAGAAATGACCACCACAGAAGTATGTGTGCGAAACAGTGCATTTTCCACCAAGTATAAATCCGTGTCTCATGATGTCATATGTTTGCATAAAATGCATAAGAACCTACCCTGAAGCGCGCAATATTTGTTCCTTGCGTCTATCATTTAATCCTGATCAAGATAACACCTTGGAATGAATCCGTCTTTCATCTTCGCCAGTCTATTTCATTCCTCCAAGGAATTGAGTCTTGCGCTCCTTTCTTCAAATCAGCCTTCGCTGAAGGTTTGATGGCTCCGCACACTGCTTGTCTAATCTTGAAAGGTTATCCCTTGTGCGCGGCTACCACTATTCCCACAGAAAAACTCCAATTTAGGCTATTGCACTGCTGAGGGCAAAGACACATTTAAACTGGTAATATTCTAGTCCATCACTTCTTGTGCTATCTGGTAATCTATCTCCTTCGACCTTTGAGGCGCAAATCGAAGTGTCTACTTCACAACCATGAGCTTTGACCAAGTTCTCGACTCACTCACTGAAAGAGTGAAAGTTGGGAACCCTGCCTGGCCTTAAGCCTAAATAAGTTTGGTCGGCTCAGGGATTCTTTGCACCCTCGGCCGAGAATTTGACATTAACCACTGTGGGTCTAGCACAAACCCGTCCGACAAGGCAATTGTTATCTCGGCCGTGCCGGACAGACAAACCTCAAGCACAATCTTGCTCGACAACCACTCAGACCCATCATGCCAGCTTCGGGGCCAGTGAGAAATACGCAGCGCTCAGTCTTGGCCTGCACGGCATGCGTGCGCCGTAAGATACGATGCTCAAAGACCATCCCCTGTGAGACATGCATTCGTCAGAACAAGGCATCTTCTTGCCAGCGTGAGCAGGTTGCTGTCGTCACTCGAAGAAGACTCTCTCGCCGAAGCCGTGCCGCAAATGATGCTGGATCGCCCTCGGCTTCTTTGGAGGACGCTTCGGTATCGCCTGAAGTACCCGAAGAGCCTGGCCATACACCCACAGATCCGGCCCCATGTACGACCCCGGTACATGCCACCGTCGTCGACGCTCGGGTTGAGCCGGTCGTGCCGGCAGCAGTCGTTCCCCCTCCCAACACAGAACCTAGCAGAGCATTCGACAATGGCATCCTGGAAATCACCAATCAAACGCTGATGCAGATATTGACATCAACACACACAGCTGATAGTCGCCTTACCAACGAAACAGCTGCTGCCCTAGAGTTTTTGGCCCATGGCCGTAGAAACGTTCTAAATAGGTTCTCAGGCAGAGAGTCTATTGCCCAATCTACTCCCCGATTCTCAACTAGTCGTCACGAGCTTGAAGAACAGTGGGATCCTTTCTTTGCGCCCGAGGACGCTCGCATGCTATTGGCTCTTCACCAAGCCCATCTCACTTGGATGCACAATGTGGTTCACTTGCCTACCTTTCGCCAAGAGCTTGACAGCAACTTGACGCGAATGGAGTGCGACTGTTCCTGGCTCGCATTATACTACGCTTTGCTATCTGTTAGTGCTCTGGAAGCTCTTACTCTAGGGCTGACCCGAGTATGCTGACCCTGATAATACAGCAAACCGTCTACCACATTGATGGTGGATATCTCGCTTCGTTACCACAACCAATACACGGTCAGTATTATTGACAAGGCGCAGTGATTTATGTTTGCTAATATAATAACAACAGCCGATATGAAAACATCTCGCCTTCTTTTCGACAAAAGTATCGAGATCCTATTCAAAGGGGGGTTTATGGATGAGCACAAGTTGACATCGGTGCAAGCCATTTGCCTCTTGCTACAAGTGGCGCACAACTTTGACAAGTCCGACCTCATATGCGTCCTTATCTCCACCGCGATACGTATCTCGCAATGCCTTAATCTTCATCGACTAGGAGCCGATCGACCTGTACCAGAAACAGTGGACGACGACACCCAGTACATCGTCGATAGAGAAATACGGAAACGCGTCTGGTGGTTCCTCGTTCGATACGATTGGCTCCAAATACCATTTCAGAACACCTGCCAGATTCACCCAGCCCAGTTCAACACTCCGATACCTGCGAACTCGTTCGATGATGAAGTGCGGATGATTCAGAACGGAGCGGTTGTCTCGCAACCAGCTGATGTATGCACCTCGAGCAGTTGGACGAATTCCTTAAACCAAGGTGAGCCGCGACGAGCACATGAGGATAGAAGATCTTGGCTAACGATGTCTTAGTTTCTGTCCTGATCTGGAAGCATCAAGATCGTATGTTTAAAGTTGGTTATCCTGGCGAAGACCCTGACAGGATCTTAAAACTCTATGATCAAGCCTTATGGGCCGATAAGGAGATAAAAGATCTTTATTCGTCCTGGCCGTTGGCCTTGCGTGAAATAGAGGATGTCCAACTTGATCAGCCAATGCTCGACTCTTTCCCTGTTGGGTTGATGCCAGGCATGGTACTCATTTGTACCGCACATAAAGTAAGTCCAAGTCAAGTCTCTGAGTCAACAGATTTTACCAAAGTTCATTCTGACTCTCCCTAAAGATCTTGACTGTCCATCGACATTTCCAGTTATCCAGCTTTCGCGATAGGCGTTTTGCTTTCTCACAGGTAAGGCCATACGCCTTTCCTTGCTTTGTGCCGCTAATTGACCACCCCATAGTTGTCCTGCATTGCGATTGCCGAAAGAAGCATTGAGTCAATTCAACGCTGGCCCGATACACTCGAGTCTAGCATCAGCCGTAGGATGTGGACAACTTTGACGCATGTTGTTAGTTGCTGTATCACCCTCGTCTTTGCTCTGTTATTCAAGTCACAAAACACTCTCACTTATGACTCCGCTAAGATTCGTGGTTATATCGAATTTGGGAGGAACTTCATAAGCCAAGAGGAACAGTTCAGTTCTATTGCGCGAAGGGGAGTGAAGCTGCTTACCGCTTTGATGAACTTGGAAGGATGCTCGGATTTTTCGCTTGACATTGAAGCAGATATTGGTGATATAGTCCGTCGTGTGGCCGCAGCAGACGATGGAAATTTAGAGCTAGGCGCGGCTGAAGCCCATCAGCTTGTGTTCCCAGGTAGTCAGGATCCCTGGGAGAGCTTCATGAGAGACACTTTGGCTGGAGAGTTTCTTAGCTTTTGATGCTACGCGGGGGCGACTGAGTATGATTCATGACTGACTGGATGTACTCTAATCACTTACAAGCATCTACAATAGCTCTAGGCTCTGGAATGAGGAGACTGCAGAGTAAATAATGAAAAGTACATTTAAAAGGAGAGCCTGACGCCATGGATAGGAAGATGTGGCATGATGTTGTTACATGTGGTCATGGGAGTTAACGCATAAGGGAGGAGAAGCGAACAGAGAACGTTTGGGCCGCAACTGTGCGTGCTGACCCTGACCTGAATTGCACCGCTAATATGCTATGCTAGGTATACAGCGCTTGCTACTCATAATAATCTACTGTCCAAGTCCCAGATCCTTAATGATGATATCCGCCGCCTTCTCACCAATCACAATAGCCGTGTTATTTGTGTTGGAACCAACGTTGGCCGGGGCAATACTCAAGTCAGCAAGCTTAAGACCCTTTGCGCCCCAGACATTCAGACGTTCATCAACAACACCAAACTCATCGCGGGGAGCCATCCGGCAGGTGGCAATGGAGTGCCATGTAGTTCCAACGTTCTGACGCACCCATTGTTCAATAGCCTTATCATCCTCGGCAGAATACTCAACGTCCTTGACGTCAGAGAGAGACAACTGCTGCTTAAGGTCTACACAAGCAGCTGGGGAGCCTTCGGGGAAGGCCGGGTGGCCGGGGGCGATTTCACCACGGAACATCTCAGTGCGGCGCATAATCTCTCGGGATTTCTTATAGGCCCAGACCTGCTTCTTGAGATCAATGTCGTTCTCGTCGTTGAGGTAACCGACGTCAAAGTCCAAGGGGTCATCAACATTCGGTCCTGTAATATGCATGTGACCTCGGGAGTAGGGGTACGCTGTGTAGTTTCCTACAGTAACGTACTGCTCCTCTGGTACACTAGAGGGGTCACCCAAGAAGCTGTGTTTTCTGATTAGCTTTGCTTTTATGAGTTCCATCAGACAACTCACCAAGAAACAAGACCCATCAGCATAATCGGCTTGTTGGGAATGTTCTTAAAGTCCTTATCCCATGCCTTTTGGAAGTCGGGACCCAGAGCTGTAACCTCAGCATCCGTGGGTCGGAGCTTAGAGGAGATATCAATCGAGTTCCAGCCAAGGACCTTGTCCTTTGAGTCGATGAGCTCCTGGCGCTTCTCGGGGTGCCTGAGAACTCTGTCAATGGTCTCATGGGGTTGGAGATTGGTCTTGTAAGGATACAAGATCAACTGATGATCCTGGTACTCATGGCCAACGCCAGGTAAGTCAACCTTGACAGGAACACCGGCCTTCTCAAGAATCTTAGGGTCGCCAAGACCAGATCGTTCAAGCACGGGCGGTGTGCCACAGGCACCGCACGACACAACGACAAGCTTGCGGGCCTTAATAGTCACTTTGGGATGTTGTGTAGGGCCAACCTCAGCCTGGAAGGCAGGGTTAGGTGTATACTCGACACCAACAGCACGCTTATCATCATCAAGAAGCACCCGGACGACCTTGGCCTCAACTAGCACATGCAGGTTGGGGTATTTGGTGTCTTGAAGCTTATCGTGGACATAGACGCTGGCAGTATCTTGCCGCTTGCCCTCCTTCGAGACATAGCGAAGCCAGCGCTCGTAACCGTTGTTGTGGTCTAGCGACTGCAAGTCCTGGATCTCAGGCCAGCCGACTTGGGATGCAGCCTTGATGAAGTCGCTCTCAGAACCGGTAGAACGAAATGTACCATCACTGACGTGGACTGGGCCGTCATAGCCATGCACAGAGGCGTCACCTCGGCCATGATATGTCTCAAGCTGAAAGAACTATCAGTACAAAGATCCATCTTGGTCATGAATAAGTAATGGCGCACCTTCTTGAGGAAAGGCAGAATTTCATTAGCTGACCATCCGGGTGTCTTCCATGAGTCAAAGTCCTCGCGCTGGGCCCGAGTGTACATCATGAAGTTGATGGATGAACCACCGCCAAGCGTACCGCCCGAGGGAACAATACATTCTCGTCCAGCGAGCTTCTCAGACTTGTTTCCCTTATAAAAGATGGTTGTCTTGGAAGTGGGTAGGAGATGGTCCAGGAAGAAGACGGGATGCTCAATGTTGGCAACACCCTTGTTATCCGGACCTCCCTCAATGAGGAGAATAGACAGGCTGGGATCCGCCTCTGCTAGACGACCAGCTACAACGCAAGCTGCCGTGCCACCTGTGGAAGGGTCAGCTTACTGAGGGACCGTAATTGGGGTAAGAGACGAGGGTTACCTCCGGCGATGATGACGTCGACCTCGTCGAGGTTCTCGGCAAGCTTAGTGTAGAGACCCATGATTAATACGCGGCTCTCCTATGTAGATCAGGATTTCAGAGTTGAGTATTCCTTGGGGATTGTGTGGTATTTTCTTGTCTCCCCCTCACGAGGCTCTTGGAAGTTATATGCATCTGCCTAGTCTCTGCCCCTTGCATGTGTCGTCTAGGTCACCAAGCTCCGGTCGTGCGCGTATCCATTCCTGGTCTGACCTCCGGTCCCTTTCTCTTGCCTGTAACACTCTCCCTTACTCTTTGAGGGGGTTGAACATGGTTCCTCTGAGGAGAAGCCGGGGCTTTGGGGTAGCATCGCTAAGCGTTTTACAGATGATCTGCGGAGCAAGTGGCTGGTTAGGCTTGGACCCAACAGAGAGGCCGTTGCGACGACTCGTACTTGCGTATGCTCCGTGGGGCCCGGGGGTACGGATGCATTCCGGGGTCCTGGAGAGCCCCGGCCACTTGAGCGAAATTATTGGCGCTCATGGATGACACAGACAAACTCCACCGGAGCAGCAACCAACAGCGCTGATCTCTGCGTTCTGGATTGCTCTAGTCGGGGATCGTCTCTCGTTGTGCCTGGTGCCACATGTAAAGGTTCAGACCGAGGCCTTTTCCGCGCGAGCCAAGAGAGCTATGTGACGGTGACATTGCAGGCCCGCAGGCGGGTCGTTCAGGCGTAGTAATAGTCACAGATTTCTGACTGGGTTTTTCTGCTAGCTGAAAAGGGTCGGTGATCTGAATTGGGCATTCTAGTTGGCCGGGCCTGGTCTCAGAATTCGAGAGAAATGATGTCTATAATTTTATGTGCTTCTAATAATAATGATGATTCTAATGCATTTGCCTTGTGTTCTAATTTCCCGAGCCCAGCCATTATTCCCGTTCCCGAGACAAAGATTACCCATCGTTACGCGCGCTTTCACGGGAATGGATCGCGGTACATGTTCCCAGCTCCCTTCAGCTGCCGTGTCGAAGACTGCGAGCTGGCGTCGTCCTCGGGAATTCGTGACACCGTCACCTGCGTCTGGGTTATTTTGGTGATGCCCCGGGACATGTTTACCCTGCTCTGGCCATCTCCGTCTGTGTCGATGCGTGCTTCGTTTGTGCTTGAGAACAGCGGGCCGGTATTTGTACCCGATCGACCCTTGTTGGAGGCTCCGTTTCCATTTGTGCCTCCGCCCATGGGCTTGGACTGCAGCTCGGTGCCCTGGTTGTAGTAGTCGTTCTGGTACGAGCTGTTGTCGCCGGTCGCGCGCACGACCTTGACGATGAGAGAAGAAATGTTGAGCTCAATATGCAGCTTGAGCATGTAGACCAGTGGGTGAAACTGGACGTAGCTGCATCGTTTCCGTTAGTGGTAGAATAAGGAAACGGAGGGATTTGGTGCTTACATGAAGCCATTGCCAATCGACATGCTGCCAATGAGGATAACCTTGACGCCACGAGATTAGCTTGATCCTTCCCTTCACAAGCGAGAGCTGAAGGAATCCTTACATCGAGACTCATCGAGACTGCAATCATGGCAAAGTTGAAGCGCAGCAGTGGCTTGTACTTGTCCAAACCGTTGGCGATCAGCTTGACGCGGATCAGGTACATGAAGTAGGAGTGCAGAGCGGCGTCAATGATGAGGAACAGGCCCTTTTCGATGCGGTCGTAGATGTGGTTAACGTTGACCCATGTCGACGAGATCTGCAGCTGCGCGGGTATCCAAATGACAAAGACACTGATGTTGATGAGGCCGAGGAGGATGGCGGTCGCCCAGCGAATCTTTGCTCCGTCCCGACGGTCCACCATGAGAAGCGATATTCGGTTGATGATGATGCCGCAGATACATTGAATCTGAACGACCCAAAGAGCCACTGTCCATGTCACAGTCAGTTTTCTTCATTCGATCGATAAATCAGCGCAGGGGTTTGGTCGTACGAAAAGTGAAGTATATCCAGAAGCTGGTCACATTTTGCATCGTCAGTTGTCATATTACATTTGAACAGAAGGAATGATAGAGTTTCGGTACTCACCTTGGCTCGATGAACCCTCGCAGGAAACACCACGACAGCACACTAATGATGATGGAAACAAGCCACTCTGCCCAAACCATGATTACATATGGCTTGGCGCGTCCTGAGCGCTTCCATTGTGCATATGTCTGCTTGACGGCCTTGTGGCCAGAGAAGATGCCGGTCGCGAGCGTAAAGCCCCAGATGATGCTGGCGACCAACAAGTCATTGAGGGTGGGCGCGACCACCTTGTAGTGGTCCGGCACCAAAAAGCCCGGCATGTTTGTTTTGTTTCGACGGAAAGGAACAGACAGCTGGCTGGTCGAAGAACGATATAAAAAAAGAAAGGCGAGAAAGAAAGAAACAAACCCCCAAGAACACGGTCAACGTGCGCAGTGTGTTTATGCAGTTGATCTTTAAGCAGTAAAACTAACTGTAACAGATGTGCTGTCTGTCTTCTGGCTCAGTTACGTACAGGATCGCAATGATAACCATTGCCCCTGGCAAGTTCATCTTGACGTTCCAACCTCCAACCGTTGTGGACCAAACTAGCTCTTACACATGTAGCAATGATCTGCCGGGACTTGGTAGCATCTCGTTTTAGAGGAGGGAAGAGGAGGCACGCAATCTGAGACGTTCCGGCGCGGATAGATCCAGCCCAGGGTCAAGAATGGAGACCAACAGAAGAATAAATGGACACAAAATGTCAATCCCCACGGGTTACTAGGCCGGTTGTGGTGTATCATACCGGCTCCGTGATGCGGGACCCTTACCCCAGTCAGGGGACTCTGGAGCCCCAGTATGAATGGACAGAGTACGTAGCATTGCCACCGGGGCTTTCTAAGACGCCGAGTTTCCCGAGGTGGCATCGGTCTAGAAAGAGGGCCAGCGAACTGTCGGAGCCGTTTAACTAGGTCGCTTCCTCCAAGTCTCAATCATGCTGATTCTGGTTGGGAAATTTGGTGCTTGACGATCAATCTCTGGGCGTGTCAGAAACTCCGTGGCCTGTTCCGAGATACCTAGAGAGTTTACTGGTGCAACGTTCCAGAAAAGTAGCGCCAAGTCGGCAGTTCACATTAGACGTGCAGATACATACAGACAGTGGACGAACAGGTCTCTCTATTTGTCACCTCTTCCGCCTCCCCTACTACGCGTGTTGCCAGGGAACCTTGCTAGAGGCTCAACTCGACGATCCGTTGGTAGCTCAACGGCTCACTGACTAGTACCGCCGAGTCAATAGCGCGCCGCGTGTCTGATGCTGCACCGGCGCTATCCAACTCATGGGATAACGGCAGTTATCGCTGCAGGCACCTTGACCGCTGCGGCACCGAGAAAAAGACTGAGTCATGATCGCCACTAGAGCAATTACAGGAGATGCGCCAACTACTGATCGGGCTTCAAACGCTGCTACGGTGGCCAAGCTGTAACGGGCGCCCACCCCGCGAGTCAGCTTCGGGCGTCTTCTCGAGGCGAAGCTTAAGCTAGCCCAACGTTGGCGCGGGCCGCCCTCACACTAGCCAGCTGAAAAACAAAAACGGTTTTTCCAAGTTGGTTAGTCCCGTGAAGCCTCTCGCGGGTTCCGTGCAGGTTCCACGTGCGAGATTCAACCAATGCTTGTTAGGTATTAGATATGGCCACCCATGCGTGATGCATCCTCGCGAATTTGTTCTAGCCAAAAAGAAATGGCTGCTTGTGTGCGCTAATGATGCCCTCATCCTTTGCCATCCAACTGGTAACAAGACACTCTCGCACATCGCTAAAATGCTTCATTTTAAACCACTTCTCCAGAGATTCGACCCTAGTCAGGACAAACTCGCGTTCTGTCTCATCCGTAAGCTCCTTTGCAATAATAGAGATTGGCCATAAAAGGGTATTATTATAGGGCGAGACGGGTGACAGTAGACGAAGCAGCTCAACGCCCCACGACGGAAGATTCCCCATCTCCGAATCATTTTCGTCTAGCTCTTGGGGGCCATGGTCGAATGAGAGCCATTGGTCTACAAATTTTTGTTTTCGGTAGACTGAGGCTGCTACACGGTATAGCTCCGAGACGATGCCCTTTTCATTCCAAGTCTCTGATCGGGCAAAGTCGTTAAGTCGTCGGAAGTAGGGGTTTAGAACAAAGGCCGGTTCTACAACAGGAAGCCTCCCGCTGAATTCGCTTGTATCCGGTGCATCAAGCGCGAAACTTGGAAACCAATCCAACCGTCCATCCCACCCTGCGATCTCCTCGTCTGTTACTGAAAGGTCACCAGCACCTAGCCGAGCGATGATCTTGGGGAATTCGAAGCGTGATCCAGCGTCACCGTGTCTAATGTAAAAGTCTGACAGCGTCGAAGTGCGGAGCGAGGTTGACCTGACGAGATCGTTATAAAGGAAGAGGCTAGAGAGAAAGGCCATAGCCTCGTTCCACTGGCGCCCGGAGTCGTCGAGAGGATTTCCATTCGCAATAGCCAGAAACAGTTTATTCGGGAAGAGTTGGGCAAAGAATCGTAGATGTGTAGTCGCATTTTCTTGCCCTTCTCCACTAAGCTTCTCGTAAAGGATCATAAGGACGCATGTGGCGAGAAGATACATGACGTCGCCGTCAGCCAGAGTTGCTGCCCGAGATGCCACAACCTGGATGGCGGCATCCACGGTTGATGCTGATTGGATCTCCTTCTGAACTCCAGATTTGTTGATGACCGACTCAATAAGTTCTCTACAGCCGCGGAGGGCTTTGTATCGGAAGAATAACATGGGTCTTTCCATGACGAAGCTTCCATGCTCCCAGCTTTGGACGCAGCTAAGAGTCAGAAGAGCATCGAGAACCACTCGACTTTGCATCGAGAGAGGAATAAATACCCTTAAGAATGGGTTAGTCGGACCAGCGCAGGTTGGGTATGTCCTAGAGAAGCGTTGGATATAGTGGTCGAGGGCATGTGACTCTATGGGATCTAGTTCGAAGGGCCATTCTGAGATTTTGCAGAGGCGTTGTAGGCCCCCTTCGTGGCCAGACTGGCTGGAAAGTAATCGAACTGTGACTGGGCTGTGCTCCCTTGTTTGGGTACTGGGCTGGACAGCCATGGATTGGGTAGCATTGGTACGGTTCGTGGATTTGGATGGACCTCTCCTCTTCATCCCCTGTCTGCGAGAATCATCTTCCCAGACAAGTTTGGTTTCGGTATTACAATCCAAGCCTAGCCTTTGGCAATTGCCACATGGGAATGCGACACTATCGCACTTCTTTCTCCTGTGATGGATAAGTCAAGATTCGCTAAAATAAACCGGCGAAAGCGTACCTATTCCTACACGTCCAGCACCCTGCTCGAGATCGACGTTGACGCTTCTTGGGTTCCATTGCTTCTTCAAAGGCGTCGGACGAGACAGACTTGGAATAGCATGGATAACACCCGCTGATGGTCGAGAGGCTCCTCAATTGATCCCAGATAAGTGATGCGAGGGGAGAGTTGAGCGTGAGGGCTGGCTGGGGTATCAGATATCAGTGGAGTCGTCGGTTAGCGCCTCCGTTACCCCGCAAAATCGAAAGATAAGGATAAGGGAGCAGGGTAGGGAGTTGAGGTAGCGCAGCATGGAGTCTTACATTCGTGAGACATGACAGAAGCAGGTTCTCAATGGTATGGCAGGCATTCATGGAAATCTGAGAGGGAGAGTTCTGTTATATCTCATCTTAAGCGCCTGCGGTGCAGTTTTTGTCACGATGGAAGAGCTGACTAACTGATTTCGGATGGTGCCGAAATTCCGAATTACCGATCTAGGGTAAGTGCCCGTCACAACTTCATCAGTAGAGATATAAATTCAAGGCAAAAGTTGCCTTTTCTTCTCATACCTAGCTTTGAGTTGCTATCTGATATCTCTCGGTGATAAAGCCCTCAGTAAGGCCAGCTCAAAAATTGCACATAAGGGCAGTGACGACTTTTGTCTTGCATCACAAATGCATTTGTCTCCGAAGCAAAAAACCACCAATGTATTCTCTCACAAAATAATCAACGCAACAAGACATATACTGCCACGAGCCTTGAAACTATTGCAAAGGCAGCCCCATCTCCTTCGTTGTGTCCTGGATGTACTTGATCATTTCCTTAGACCACTTCTTGATCTCCTCCGGGTTGACAGTCTCGACTCTACACAAACCAGCTTTACCCTCAGAATCTGACTCTGCGACATTCTTTGCGTACCGTTCCTTCAGGGCATCTGCAGCGATGCGAGCTCGCTGAGCAATCACATCCAGACGATATGTAGTCCATTGGTAGTACAGCTCGGTGAGGTGAGACTTGTTCCTGACGTTCTTGTTGGTGGTGTCGTCTACGAGCAGGGGGTTCTTTGGTCGAAAGGAGGTGACGATAGTGACTCGTTCCGGCATGTTAGTCACAGGTGCTGCTGTATGCGTGATGTAGCGTCCCTGGAGGAGAACAGCGCAGCCCTGCATACCCTTTAGTAACACGCCGGCAGGAGACGGACATTTGACCTACCATTTGCGGTGCCTTCACCTTGAGGGTCGTCCCATCTCCCTTCATGAGCTCCGTCTCGCCACCGGACATATGTCTAGCATCTGAAAGCATCACGACGCAGACCCAGGGGTGGGAGTCTTCGTGCCACTCAATGATTGGCTTTGTCTGGTCCGTGACCTCTTGTTTCTTGGGCTTGTCCTGCTCGAACCTCTTGATAGCTTCTGCGGTGGCCTCTGGGGGCTCAACTGTGGTGTTTCTGACCGCGTCAAGTCCACCGGGACCAAGCTGGACGTTGGTATGGCTGATTTCGTAGTCCATAGCTGGAACGAGCTCGACACCAGCAATATCACTGACAATTTTCAAAACTTCGGGAGAGTGCCAAAACTGGTGAATGAATGGAGCATAGCGAGGGGCCATGCCGCGAAGCTGGACGGAGCCAGGGCGGGTGTGGTGGAGGCAGTTGTCAAGAACATCCTTGCTGAAGAGATCTCGTCGATGCTGCAAAACGGCCTCATGAGAGAGCAACGGGAATGGCTCTGTTGTTGCAACTGGCGACAGTGCAGTAGGCTCCAGGGAAAGGTCCCTCATGGTCAAGATAGACGAGGGAGGGGAGTAGGCCAGGTGTTTGGCTGGGTTGAACTGCACAGCAGAGCCCTGCTTTGAGGAGGCGATCTGCTGGGGGCTGATTGACCCCTGGGCAAGGGGAGTTTCGATAAGAGCTGAAGGAGCCATGGCGATTGTGTCTTGGAATGTAGAGTCAATGACTCGAAAAGGCAGGGGTACCGATATTGAAGTTGGGAGTTGGCGTTGGTGTTGAAGAGATAAGATGTTGAACATACCATGTTTATGCTTTTATAGATAGCTAGTCTAGGGGACTATTTTCCCAAAATAGGTTATTCTAGACGCGCTCCATCCCTTGTCCACTTTTGTACCCGCTCATGATAATATTGAAGGCAACAACAAAGCATATCAACCCTCTTCCCCGCGAGAGGCAATCTCTCGCAGCTGGTGCACTCCATAGAATGCAACCATGATAGGCGAGTAACGCTATACCATATCTGGGGTATTCGACGCGCGCTCGGCTTCTCGGAATCGATAACTTGTGGAGACGGCTATGAGCTTACGATGACGTCGAGTGTAAGATTCCGCAGCGAGAGAGTGAGCGCGATTCACGTACAGTACGGTATCACTGCTCTCTTTCAATGACCAAATTAAGGCAAAAACTCCCCATACTCATAAAATGCGTTGCAAGCCGCGGTCAGTCATTTATCTTGAGGAGAGCAACGCTATACCTTATCTGGGGGATTTGAAGCGCCAGCGTGGCCGCTATCTTGGGCCGAGCTTGTCGATATGAAAAAGCGGAGATGACTCGGGGACGGGGCTCCTGGTCTGGCTAGGTTCTCCCCGCAAACCCCAGCTTCAGCCATGAATGATAACTCGGGGCCTTGTTGATGTTGATAACTGGTATAGATATGAGAGATCAGAGAGCTTTTATTTCCAACGATTCCTTCCATCAATGACACGAACATCCAACTTCATCTTCCCACATCTTGTTTCTAAACTCTACCACCCCTGACTCATAACTATGGAAAATTTTGACATGAAAAAAGACATCAAGGCTTCAGAAGTCATGTCTCCCAACGAGAGGACTTTCACCAACGAATCACGAGCCAATGGCAAGGTTGAGGTCACTGAAGACCGAGACTACCATGGAATCGACACTCGTGCTATTCCATCTGGAGCAGACGTGGTGTACGAGAGGAAGGTTGCCGTTATGAACCAGGCTCTCATTGACATTGGAATGGGATCTTTCCAATGGAAGGTCTTTGCCATGACGGGCTTTGGTTGGTTTGTGGATAATGTGAGAACCCCTCGTCGTACCGGCGCTCCTTTACTGACTGAGTAGTTCTGGATGCAAGCCATCACCATCATCAGCGCCCCAGTCCGGAACGAGTTCGCTGTCAAGAAGATCGCCTTTCTCACGGTGGCGAAATACGCCGGCCTTGTCGTCGGTTCCTCGGTGTGGCCAATGACGGCCGACTTCATCGGCCGCCGTCTCGCCTTCAACGTCACCCTGCTCCTGTCTTCCGTTGCCGGACTTGTCGGCGCTGGGAGCCCCAACTTTGTCGCCATCGCAACATTCTGCGCCATCATCGGTGTCGGTACGGGAGGTAACCAACCTGTCGACAGCGCCATCTTCCTCGAGTTCATCCCGGCCACGCATCAGTACCTCCTCACCATGCAGTCCGCCTTTTGGTCTGTTGGTCAAGCTGTTGCGGCATTGATTGCGTGGCCTCTTATTGCGAATTACTCGTGCCCATCTGGGCTTCCTGCTGGAGAGTGTCGATTCGAAGATAACCTCGGCTGGAGATACACGTATTGGACATTCGGTGGTCTCACACTGGTCATGTTCTTGATGCGCCTTTTCTTCCGCGTTTACGAAACGCCCAAGTATCTCTTAGGCAAGGGTCTGGATCAGCAGGCTGTAGATGTTGTTCAGAAGGTCGCTACCAGAAACAAGACCACAACCTGGCTTACCATCTCGCACTTTGAAGCTATCGATACGGAGTTGAACAACCGCAACGACAACAACACGGCAGTTGAAGACCAAGCACCCAACGTCAACCACCGGAACATAATAAAGCGAAACATGGAAAAGTTCAGGCCCGACAAGATCCGCTCCCTCTTTTCCAGCCCTCAAATTGCCATATCTACTTCGCTTATGCTTTTCTTGTGGTGTTCTATTGGCATGGCCTATCCTCTCTACAACTCCTTCATTCCTATCTACCTCGAGAATAAGGGCGTCAACCAAGGCAGCTCCTCTCTGGAGAAGACATATCGCAACTACGCTATCCAGGCTGTGTGCGGCATACCAGCTTCCATCCTCGGTGGGTTCACCGTCGATCTGAAGAAGGTTGGGCGCAAAGGGACAGGAACATTTGCCTGCATCGGAACTGGTGTCTTCCTCTTCCTTTTCACCAGAGCAAATTCAGAAGCTGGTATCATTGGATTCACTTGCGCGATTGCATTCTTTCAAAATCTTGTTTATGGCCTCCTTTATTCGTACACCCCTGAGCTGTTCCCTGCGCCCATCCGAGGCACGGCGAATGGACTTGTTGCTATGTTCAATCGGCTGAGTGGGCTTATGGCGCCTATTATTGCTGCCTACGTGGGAATCGAGACGGACTTGCCCGTGTGGATATCGGCAGCTTTGTTTGTTGTTGGTGGTGTGGTCTTTCTTATCCTGCCGTTTGAGACTAGGGGAAGGGCGGCTGCTTAGGCTATGCATGCAAATTTATGTCGTAGTATTGTACTCATTTATAGAGAGATCCTGACTCTTCAATGTATTGTCCATAGCCCTGCCAACTTGACCCTAGCCTGTTCTGGAATATCACCCCATCAAGGACCGTGGTGATGTTCGCGGCTATATTCAATCCCCCCAAAGCCAGGGTTCAACCCTCAGTCAAGCCTTGGGGGTCGTGTTCGAAGCCAGCCAGTCGAGTTGCAGGCAGAGACAAGTCAACGCGGATAAATCTCCTAGGTCGGTTAAGCGTAATTGGCCGCAACAGGGGTCCTACCCCAGATATGAGTTAGCCGCCTCTTCCTCGGGGCATCTGTATCCGAGATTCAAGATGGGGTCTACTATTTCAGCAGCCGAAGTCCGCATAAATATTTGCAACGCCATGCCATCCTCTAAAGCCTTCATTCTATCTAGTGCACATCAAACTTTCAAAATGAAGCTGTTTGTGTTACTTTCTCTTGCTGGTGTGCTGCCATGTGCTACAGCAGCACCGTCTTTCGAGCGATCAGCTCACCGAGGCTTCAACTTCAAAAACATCAGGAATATCGTTACCTTGTGAGTCAACTGTTGACCAACTTTACATCGTTTCTTTTCTCACCTTTCCTTCAGCGGCGATTCATGGACGGATACTCGATTCAACACCTCAGGCGTTCAACCCTCAATCTCTAACCCTCTCGGAAATACCGGCAAGACGAGTTCTAACGGTAAAATGTGGCCTATTTACTTAACCACACAGTACAACCAATCATCTGTGTTGCTTTACAACATGGCAGTCGGTGGTGCTGTCACGGATAAGGACATCGTAACGACTGGACCAAACGATGTAGATACTCAGGTTCACGAGAAGTTTGAGGTATACTCCAGCCAGCAGCCCGGCTTCTTTCCGCCAAAGGATACACTATACGCTATCTTCATTGGCATCAATGACATCTACCGGACTATCAACGACGCCGACCAGGAGGAGAAGATAGTTGCTATCATTGCGCGCATCAGTGAGCTCACCCTTGACCTGTACAAGACTGGTGCTCGGCAGTTCCTTTTCATTTCCACGCCACCGCAGTCTTTATTCCCCAACAATAGGCCCAAAGACATTGTTCCGAAACTGGAGGCGGCGTCTCAGAGCTGGAATAAGAAGCTTTACAAGCTCGTGCGACAGCTGGATCGGAAGCTGGCTCACAGCACCTTTTTCTTCTTTGACATCGTTCCGTTAATCACTGCCGTCACCGAAGACCCCTCCCAATTCCCCGAGACCGCCATTTACAAAAGCAACAGCTTCTGCGCTGACTACAAGTCGTAAGTCAACTATTCGTTATCTCTTTCTTGTCAGGATCTTGGGCTAATGGAGTGGTGTCTAGGGGTACATCTGTGCCGGATTTCAAGTCAGACACTTGCGAGTATAACGCACTGGAGTACATGTATATCGATGGCGCTCATCCTACTCAAGGATTCCACCAAATACTGGCCAAGAAGATCTCTGAGCAGTTAATTGCGGGAAAGTCGGTCAGCTAAGCACAGAGGGAGTCGCAACAGGCGGGCGGGGGAATTTAATCCCGGACTTTCGGATATCGCACGATCCTGGGCCATTTCCAATAAAAAACATCACAATTTGGGCATCAGCCGAGGTCTTTCGTATGACCACCCCCGCACTACCCCGGAACTTTGATCAACTTCCCCCGCATGATCGCTTGTTTGTCTGGGGCACAAGAAAAGCAATCGGACTATTAAGGTCCGAGTACAAACAAAACAATGATACATTGTTACAAGCAAATAAACATCGGCTGGCCGGGCGAGTGCCGAAGACGAGGGACGGTGGTTATCAGCAGCGATTGTGCTGCTTTCAACACTGATAGTTGGCCTGAAATTATAATAGATAATAGGTCTCACCGCTAATATTGTAGGGTTGGCATGACTGGCAGCTGGCAGCGGCCGCCGTCAGTTCTTGCGATACGCCACTCCCGTTGCAAATCCATAGGTGCCTGGCTAAAGCAACTAGGTACATGAATCGGTTACCTACATCATGTGCCATATCAAGCCCAAGTGAAACGAACAGGCACGGCACTTTTGGACAGACTCTTAAAAGCAG
The DNA here is from genome assembly GCA_030779165.1 of Fusarium sp. MBC 441. NCBI lineage: Eukaryota > Fungi > Ascomycota > Sordariomycetes > Hypocreales > Nectriaceae > Fusarium > Fusarium sp. MBC 441. The sequence goes on from JAPFTC010000369.1 coordinate 43,701, forward strand.
TTAGTTACATGAGCTGTAGCGTAGGACATGATTCATGGCCCCTGGCAGCCAAGCAACCCCCCACATCAATCAAACTTTATTCATCGTCAGGGGCATCTGCCGAACCGCGCTAACATTACTCAGTTGATGTTACATTGAGCTTGAGCTGCACACACATGTTACACAATGTGTGATTCGGCATATGAACCTTTTACTCGCGTCGTTTCAGGGCCTCTGTTGAGCTTTACAATTCTATACCAGGTTCATACACGCCTTGGTAAAGCCTGCATTGAGATATGCGTTATACCTGCAAGGTTTCGCAAGACCGTAACCCTAGGTCCTTCCCTGACGACGCATCCATCAGCAGCGAAACCTCGTCTAGATAAAGCCATCTGATGCCTTGTCCTGCTGGCCGAAAGTGAAGAGCTGAACCCCGACGCATTGACACTATGCATGATGTGACGCCAGTAGTAGCGTGCTAACCAATTAATAACGTCAAGGATCTGGGAATGTCATCCAACTTGCGATAATGTCGATCATCTAACTAGGGTATCCGCCGATCACGTAGGGTTCTCCAGATGTTATGCGATCTGCATTTTAAATACGACAATCTTCTGTATTTGGTCTATCACGGGCCTCAATTAGTGCAGGCCTAGGCCCTTTTCACGAGTCGTGCCCCTTTTCTCGTTTTCTCTTCCTCCACTTTAAGGACTTAAAGACCCTGTATCTTCCCTTCTCTGCCATTCGAGGTAGGGCGTAATGAGCTTCTCAAATATCATCAACAGATATATTACCCCGCAGTGAATTTTGCTCTGGCATTGCACTTCACTTTGCTTCAGGGACCAGTTGTTTCGAAACCGAATCTGTCGGCTTCGCTCCCACGAAAACCTCTTCTCCGTCCATCTCGTTCTCGACCGTCTTCAATACGACCCGAATCGCCGATAATACCTGCCGCTATGGGTTACACACCGGACGCTGGCGTAATGAGCTCTTCGCTCATTACGTTTTCTGTTGCTACAACTCTCGTCATCTGTCGCCTTGTGTCTCGAAAGATCACAAGTGTAGTCTTGTGGTGGGATGATTATTTCTGTATGACTTCTTGGGTGAGTAACTCAGTCCTACGAATTCGTGACGACACTCTTCTTCCCCCCTCTCTTGCTTTTATTTAGCCTGCTAATCGTCATCACAAGGTGGCGGCTGCTCTCTACTTCGGTTTCACAATGTACTGTAAGTGTACCATCACTGGGGGACTCGACAGCCTCTCTCGGAGCGGGCAGATGTCAATGTACTGACCACTTCTCCGCAGGGGCTACTGTGATGGGTTTAGGTCATCTAAAGGCGGATGTTTCTAAGCCACCCGAGAAGGTTGAGGAGTATGCTCGATTCGGGCTCTTTATGGCCGAGTTCCTATACGCAATGTCGCTGGGATTCTCTAAGCTGGCTATCCTCGGCTTCTACTGGCGCCTGTTCAATGTCTCCAACATTCGACTAGGAATCTACATCCTCCAGGGATGCACTGTGATCTGGCTCACCATCCGAACCTTCATGACCATCTTCCACTGTATCCCGGTCCAAGCTTACTGGAATCACAACATCAAGGACGCTGTGTGCAAAGTCGACCCTGCCAAATTCATGTTTGGCACAACCCTTGTCCATCTATTCCTCGAGATAGCTGTCTTATCGCTGCCTGTGTTTCAGGTCAAGGCCCTCAAGCTTCGCCTGGGTCAGAAGATTGCTGTCGTCGCTATGTTTATGTTCGGTATCTTGTTAGTCTTGCTCAACTTATATATCCCTTGAGTAGGTGGATGACTAACCGAGTCTTGTAGTGTTTGTGTCGCTTCAGTTATCGTACTTGTCGAGGCAATCACACTGGATCCCAAGACAACGGAGATGGCAAAGGATATCAGAGGAGTTATTATCTGGGCAGGCACAGAAGCTTACCTAGCTATCATCTCTTGTGAGTAATTCCTGTCACTAGTCTAAGCAGCATGTTAGTTTGGACGCTAATTTTCCTCGACAAAGCATGTCTCCCTATCATCAGACCTGTCTTCCGCAGGGTCATATCCAGCTCGATACTCAGCTCCAAGTCCAACTCAACTGGTCCCAACCCTATCAGTGGCTTGACCAGCAGCAGGGGCATCAAACTTAGCAATATTGTACGGACAAAAGAAATAAACGACAACAGTTCACAGCGACAGTTGGCCGACCTCGAGGACGGGTCATCTGGAGACATGGACTTCCATTCCTATCCGGAGCGTGGTGGCCATAACAATACTATTATTACAACCGGCGCTGATGAGGCTCCCAACAACAATACGGATAGGGCCTATGGCATCCAAGTCAAGAATGAGACTAAAGTATATTATGAATCTTCTTAGAAGAGAGAGAGGGAAGGGAGACTGTTAGTATAAATAAATATTTTCATCAAGGACCAGGCTTCGACGATCTTAAAATAACCATATCAAGCCCACATCACGATCATGGCACTCTCGAAGCTCATTGCCTATCTATCGTCTATGAATATCCCTATCTCTTCAACTCTAAACAAACGCGCTAACCAAACGATTGATTTGTCACTGAAACTTGACTTGTGATTCCCAATGCCACGATTTACATACTGCTTTTGATACGAACCAATCAAGAGTGCGGCTACATGTCAGGTTCGGGGTAATTCGGGGTAGCTGAACGCCATCATTGCAATTTCAATCGTCGCCAAATTACTTCTTTTGCACATTTAGCAACCCTCCCGAGCAGAATAAGGAAATCCGAGCACACCTAAATCTAGCTGTCACCAATCACGTTCTGCCAAGCGCCCTTCCCGTCAAGGTTACTCCACGTAAACGACTGTCAACCTCGCTGTGAAGTACACATTCAGCCCCCCTTGCATTGATGCCTAACGATACTGCTCTTGTCTTGTAGGCATACGCATTTAATAGAGTCGCCATTCACAAACGACCCACGCAGGGCCGCCTCCATTCTTGCATTCTCCTAGCAGGACTGACAGCGCTACAGCCAGCACAGATCCACAAGACCATTTGCTATCGGCCTCATGTCCCCCTCTCCTGCAAGCAGCCCTGGTGTCACGTCGTCTTTGGACCTTACGGCCCGGACGTTTGATCTGCTTGGCTCGTTGGTCAAGGCTAGCGAGCCAACAAGCGTCATCACACAGGCCGCCAAGGACTTGATCAAATGGCTGGCAAGGGAACGTATCGATGAGGCGAGCTTCAAGAAATGCGCGGAACTGGCTCGAGAATTAGCATATCCCAATCAACATGGGCTGATCATTCGAGAGTCGATCGAGCACGCAAACGAGCGCCTGCGCGGCCTCAACGCACCTATCAACTTGATTACTTCCGGCTCCCTGGGCAGGATGATGGTTCATGACCAGGACTACTGCTATCTTGTCTCTACTGTTGCGTCACTTGCCTCGTACTATGGAAATGAGCATATCACCGACATCATCTGCTCGCTGATCATTGACCGCACCGATGCACTGCCCGGCATTCGTCAGTACAAGCATTATCAAATCTACCGCGCCCCCATCGCAGCAGTAATGGCAAAAATTGTGGACAGTATCTTTCTCAACGTCATCAATGCCGGCCATCAGCCACCTCACATTCCTCCCCAGCTTTCTGACCTGCACCCTCACGCGTTGGGTCATTGGGAGCTTCCGGCCTTGATTCGGGGGGTACAGCAAGCTGACGGCGATGTCCTCATCATTTGCGGTGTCTTTTTTGCGGACGTTTTTGCCTGGCTGTTCTCTCACTTTCATGGACATCTCAAAGTGTCTGTCCGTGGCATTGTTTCCTTCACCGAGCATCTTGGTCCAGACCAGAAGGGTGTACACCTGATGATTCAAGAAGTCTGTAACAACACCAACGACTGCTTTCAAAAGAAACACGTATTCGAGGCATCCGTAGCAGCTAGGGATGGCTCCTATCGCCTTTTTAGGGGAACAAGTTCAAAAGAAGGCCCGTTCTCTGAGAGTGTTAGGCCACAGCCCCATGTGAGACAGCCGTTGTACTACGAGTCAGCTGCAGATTCAAACAGACGATACACTGGACGAGTAGCGAAGCTGAATCGTTCTGAGAAAAATCACGTCACTGCAGTCGCCAAGAGCATACTGAAATGGCTTCTCGCACTTCAGCTCAAATCATGGGGAGCCGCACTGGTTTTTGCGCCGAAATGGGACGGAAAAGGTGGCACCACTTGTCTAGCAGAAATGCTTTCCGTCCACCCCAGTCTTCTACAAAAAGATACTGGCCATTTCGAGTCTACGGCTCCTGTCTTTACTCGCACCCAAGAGCAGGCCGACGATGATTCCGACGGCAGCTCCGGCTCACGAAACCTGACGACGTTGTAGGGTCAATGTTCGAATTGCTTCATCACCTGATTTTCAGAAACCTGCTGCGGTGGAACGAGTGGTTCTCTGTCGTCACCGTCGTCACTGCTGGCATACCCTATCGGATCTTTACTGAGAACGTCGCATCCTTTGGTGGAACCCAGCCTGTTGCTATACAGAATGGCGCTTATGTGGCCGTAGCGCCATGGACCAGCTTGAGCCGCGAGATACAGCTATCAGGCTGCTTCGGCCTCGAATTCTATGAAGGTGGTATTGAAGGCGTTTCCGAAGAGACTGCTCTGATGCGATGTGAAGCGGCATCGGAGGGCAACGGCAACAACAAGTCAGCGAAAGCATTCACGGGAGATGAATATGAAGATGACTCGAAACTCTCACTCAGCACCGCCATTTTCCGAGAAAGCGACTCCGTCTACCGTCTCATGATGTTGGTATCGACTGGAGTTATTATGCGCGTCTTTGACCCTACAGAGGCACTCGAGTGTCTCTTCAACTCCCGTTTCCCCTTGTGTTCTTGTACTAGTAACCCGAATCCGCAAGAGAAGGAGGCGGAAACGGGTGCTAGAGTATACGGATTTGAGAATATATTGGAAGATTGGAGCTTGATAATGCCCCGAACTGACGTCCAGGTCACACGGATTCTTTCTGGTCGTCTCAAGGTAAACGTTGCTCTGGCCCTCTCTGGTGCCGGTGTTATCATAGCCGACATCGGGTCCTGTTGCTTTGAATGCGCATTGAAAGAGCTCAGGAGAGAACCTAGAACAATGAGGCCGGAACGCATCATTAGGACACGGTTACATGATCGGGCTTTAGCTAGTTAAACACAGATTGTTGCCGTTTAGGAAGTGATTTTCCTTTAAACCTCAATACACAGCTATTTCCAATTATACCTACCAGTACTTGACAGGTCAAATGAATGTGCACCTACAACATTCGCCAGGCTAGGACTAATTATCGAGCTGGGCGGACAAGGTAGTATGGGGGTGATATCTTGATCAGAGAAAGTGAGAAGTCACCTAACCAGTTGTCTTCACTATGCCTTTTGATTCCCAGGCTAAGTCGTTCATTGCTACCCATCCGCTTCTTGAAACTAAGCCGATAGATAGTGCTGGGAGTAAGAGGCAAATACAGCATAATTCTCCACGCCTGTCTTGAGACCGATCTTAAAGCACCGATGACCAATCCTCCTGGCGAATAAACTCCTCAATAGTCTGGAAGGGAACCTCTACCCCAAGCTATCCAATTGCATCATTAGCCAAGAGTTTGGGAAAGTAGCGAAGGTACTCACGTCTGAAGGGAAGATAACGCTGGGATCACCACCGTGATATCCAAAGTCCCCAATGTATTCGTACATGTCAGCAAGCTCCTCCCCGACACCGCCGGGAATCGCATTTTCGAGGACCTTGCGATCCAGTTGTTGGAAGGTACATTGCACGCCGTGGACCTTGCCCCACAGAGCGACGTACTCGTTCCAGCTCAAGAATCCCGAAGCACCAAGAAGGTGTTTCCCGGGTTCGACCTGGGTGAGAGCCTTGACGAAGTAGCCTGTAGAACCCTTTTAGTTGTACGTTCTCCCAAAGTGGCGAGATACTTACCAGTGTCGTGGCGCGCATTAACCTGCGCTACTGGGGCGTCAGGGTTTCCAGGAAGGTTCCAGACGTACGTGTTATCGGGTTGCTGCCGCCTAGTTAGTGTCCAATCTTGGCATTTCACGTCGACACTGACTATGTGTTACACGTATAACAGTGGGGGTGTGGTAGACTTACCTTGTTGGGCCTCCCCAGGGGAATAGACCTCCAGTTCTCAAGATACAAGGCCACCTGCAAATACGACGTTTTCTTGTCCAGGGCCGGGTATGTAGCCTTGAGGTACTCGACAGCTTCCCACTTAGCATCAAAGTGAAAGTTGTGCGTATACTTTCCCTTGCTCAACTTCTTGGTGGGGGAGAGCGTAGAGAGCACGAATCTGTCAATGGTCTCCAGAGTCGCGTTGACTGCGTCAATAATGTTGCGACCTTGCTGCACTTCGAGGTCGTAGGCCAGCACATTGACGGGACTGCCAGCCTCTTGGGCTCGCTTCTGCACATCTGGGTCGCCGACGATTCCCCAGAAGTCGGTGACTCCATAAACCACAGTTGATCCTGCAAATGCGGCTTTTAGGGAGGCAGCGTCGTTCAAGTCCGCCTTGACGAGTTCGACACCTTTAGCAGCCCATTCCTGGCTTGAGGCTTTGGTAGGATCGCGTGTAACGCCACGGACGTGCCAGCCTCCCTCCTGGAGGAACACGTCGGCAACAGAAGCGCCCTTATTGATCAAAGTGAGCAAGACTTATCGTCACCAGTCTGAACGAGGACCACAGCATTCTTACCTGCTTTCCGGTAACACCGACCACTGTAATAATCTTGTTTGCCATATTGATTTATTGAGAGAAGTTTGAGATGATGGTTTGATAGAGCACTAGAACAAGAAACAATAAGAAAGTGTTGTATTTATAGAGGTTCCGTCTTCTTGACCTTCTTCTCGACCGTCTTCCCGACCGTCTAACAAACATGTCGTCTCTATCTGGAGGTCGGGGCAACCAATGAGCCGCCTCGGCTTGAGTTCCATTATGGCGCAAAATGATTAGTGATAACGAATCATTGCGTTGTGTCCAGTTCTCAAGGTGGCCCGATTAATCGGGTTCGGTTCATAATGATCCCCGCGAGAACAGAATCACGTGCCATCTTTCATCCGTACGGACGCCGCGCTAAACCACGAGCAGGACGATCACTAATCATCGTCACAGATGAATTAATATTCTACCTTTATTAATAACAGATGAGTTTATCTTCTACCATTATTCATCTTGGACAGAATTAGACACGAAATCAGCGCCGTGGAGGTTCCACGGGCATAGCACGCAACATGATAAAATGTTTGCGAGAGCGCCAAACATCAAACGGCACTCCACCCTTCACATATCTACGCTTACCCTTATAAAGTTCTGCATCCTACAACATTCACCCTCTTGATTACCATGACTTCATCGTCTATCGATAATGTCCTCGTCCTAGGCGCAGGCGGAAACGTGGGCAGCTCAACTATCAAGGCTCTGCTAGAGGAGAACTTCACAGTCACGGGATTGACCCGGGATACTTCCAAGGCTGTCTTGCCGGCAGGAGTGAAACATGTCAAGTCCGACTACTCTGAAGCTTCTTTGATTGAGATTTTCAAAGGCCAGGACGCCATCGTTAGCACCGTTTCCAGCATTGTTCCTGGGGATGCTCTGGCCATCCAACAGACGGTTGTCAACGCGGCTATTGGAGCAGGAGTCAAGGTGTTCGTTCCATCGGAATACGGCGTCGACACCTCGAATCATGACGCATCTACCTACATCCCATTCTTGAAAGACAAGATCGACACTCTGGATTACCTCAAGACTCAACAGGACAAGATATCATGGACAGCAATCGTCTCCGGGTCAATGTTTGACTGGGGACTGAACATTCCTGGATTTGGAGGATTGGATGTCTCCGCTCGTACAGCGACCATCTTCGATGGGGGCGATATTCCATATGAGGCCACAAACTTGGATCAAGTTGGCAGGGCCATTGCGAAGAGCTTGAAGAACCCAGAGGCTACGAGGAACGAGTACGTGTACGTCAGCAGCTTCACGATCACACAGAATCAGGTGGTGGGAGCCCTCGAGAGAGCTACAGGGGAAAAGTTCGAGATATCGCATGGAACCGTCGAGGGGTTGTGGCAGGACGGCGCCACGCAGGTGAAGGAGGGGCAGTTGCTTGGTACACTTGCAATGCTTGCCGGTGCTATCTATGGTAAAGGTGGTCTGGCGAACTTCTCTGTCACAAAAGGGCTGTGGAATGAGAAGTTGGGCCTGCCCCAGGAGGACTTGGATGCCTTTATCAAGGGCTACGTGGCTGGAAAGAAGTAGAGTTTAGTTGTCGGTTAGATCTTGTTGTATGTATCTTATATTGCAATAAGTTTTCCTTGTCTGAAAAGGCGGTTGCCTACGGGCAGCATCTTCTTCCAATGTGAAAGGGCCTTTTATGTGCGCCCCGTTACTGTAAGTGTATGGGGCAGTCCCGAGCATCGTCGAGAAAGCCAAAAATCGTAGCTAGAGCGTGTACAAATCCGGGAGGCCGAGGCACTTGGGACGATAGACAACCCGAGCTTGTAAAAGTCCGATCAACCGGTATTTCACCCCTGGAGCCATTTGACGAATGCACTTCTGTGAACTTCTATTGATGAAGAAATAACATTGTCATCCATCCTGATTTGTCATGCTATGGCCACCATCAGGCCTGCTTCGTCGCGATTCCAGCCTGGCAGCCCCCACTCAGGATCCAGAGATTCCACCTGGACTGCCGAGACCTCATTCTCTGGAACAAGTCATCCTTATCCTTTGCACTCTCAAGCTCTTTCTCAAAGACCTGGATGTATTCCTTGGTACTCTTCAGCATTGACAGAGCAAGAGCTTCGCTAGGCTCTGTCGCAGGCGTGAAGGTGTGACCTGGTACAACCACCTTCGGCTTCAACGCCGCAATCTGTGACAGCGCCTCGATCCACTGCGCTCGTTTCTCATAGGTGGCGGCCTCACCAAGCCATTGGTGACAGTCTCCGTTGTAGACGATGTCGCCCGCGACTACCAGCCCCAACTCGGGCAAGTGGACGAAGGAGTTGGCATGGGTATCTCCATGTGGCACATCGTAGAGTTTGATTAAGTGCCCATCAAGATCGACTTCGTTTGACGGTGGGAGGGCTACAAACTCGACCCTTGCCTCCGGCATGCCAGTGCCGGCTTCAGCTGAGGGGAAATGAACCTTCCAGAGCCCGTCGTAGAGCTCAGGGGCGTATTGAGATTCAACCCCTTCGACTACGCTCTTAGTGGCAATAGCTGTGACGGAAGGGAAGACGTATTTTAAGACTGGGAACCCAAAGAAATGGTCCCCATGGGCGTGAGTGGCGATGAAGTGCTTCAAGGTGCAGGCGGCTGGCAAGGTAGACTTGATCCATGATGCAAGTTCCTCAGTGGCGGCGATGCTTGCAGGACAATCCACCAGAATGGCGGCAGTCTGTGTATAAATAAGAGTGCAAGAGAGGGGGGACCAAAGACCAGAGTCTTTGGATGATGGATCGGGGGAGCCGGCGGCGGTCGGAATCGGCTGGCAAGTGTAGATGGAGAAGTGCACTGTCATGGTTGCAACGACTGGGTTCTATTGGAGTCTGAATTTGATGTCATGTAAAAGGTTTTCAAGGTGGCAGCACGCAGCCTTTAATATACTCAAGGGCTGCTCGGAAAGTTAGGTAACTGATCCCAATAATCCCTTTAGTCAGCTCCCCGAGTACTTTTATGATTACTGACCCAGTGGCGTGCAGCATTATACCAGAGAGAAATTATTAATAAGGCTATTCTAGGCTGTGAAAGTCCTGCAAGACTATTTGGCTTCTAACCCTTGGTATCTTCATCACTTGACCAGTCTCCCTCAGCATCGTCATCCTGTACCTGTTCGATTTCCGGAAAAAGCCTCCGGAGATTCGCCTTCCTCCTCAATTTCTTCTGTTTCCTCAAATTCCGTCCCTCGTACTACCCAATTGTTGTGAGGGGGTGAAGCTCTTCCTTCCAGCGAGAGCACTTGAAACAAAAGGACAGTTTGTTGTCACAACAACTCATATACACGTTGACAAGTCCACGGATACCCTAAGATTGATTCTCGGTCAGTATTAGTAAAGAGGAACCCGAATGTAAAAACTCACGAAGAGACACATGTCACAAAACGCAATGCGACGACGCACTCCCTTCTCCCTTCCATGCCTGCTGGCTTTCTTCAGCAGGTCTACCACCTCTTCCGTCGCCCCATGGCATCTTGACATCGTCAGCGGTGACCATTGTTTGTCATCCCAGGTTCGTCCTCGCACAAATGGGTCCGCGCCTCTATCTAGGAGGAGCTTCACTATGGAGTATTGAACCTGAGCAGGAGTGTCACAAGGTCGTGTCGCGGAACCCACACCGGGAGGGAGCGCTGCCAGATGACTTTGAGGAACCGACTGGCTCGTCTGTGGCTGCGGCGTTGACAGCCGGCTTAGCAGCACTGATTAGTCACTGTGTCCGTCTCGAGGCTATCCATACGGAACGCGGGGCCCTGCGTGGTGTTCGATCGCCCACAGCGGTCAGTGACGCCGATGTTGAGAGCCTTGAGAAGCATCACAACATGCATGGTGTTCTCCGTGCCATCGATCTTGATGAAGGTCAGCAACGTTTTATTGAGGTGTGGCGCCGCTTCGATGGCCCGGCCCAGGAGCTCAAATAACCCGGTATCAACTCATCAGGCGAAGCCTTGAATATTGTGGCCAAGTTGGCTCGAGATCTTGTTTCAGGCATTGCAGGTGGAAGTAGCTAGGCTCTCATTTAGTGCCAGATAGCGTGATGAATTTCACCAGTTGATACATCAAGCCTGTTGTTGGCAACATCGTTCAAGGAATAATGACTGGAAAGTACCATGAAGATGTCTATTCTTTCCAGTGGCAAGATCTATTACAATCAAACTAATAATCGAATAGCTCCAGAGGAACTAGGTAAATTAGAGAGAGAGTCAATCTAATACCGTAGAGGCTATCACCCCGATTTCCACATCGATCAAGACCAATGGTAAGAAAGTTGACGTGCGGAGTCCATCTTATGGCATTGGTAGACGCCGCCTTGCCTCAATCTCCTTTCAACTACGCTGTAAGAGTCTTGGAGAAGATGCATTTATAGCTCAGGCTTCTTCGGCTTTGGTAGCCGAGTATCCCGCAAACACATTGCAAATGTGAGCATTGGGATCACGAGACACATACCCGCAATCATCAAAAGGCGTTGAACATATCGATAGCTCTCGATGATAGCGGTTCGTTCGGGAGTTCCAACGGGATATTCAGGCACGACGTACAATGGCGCGGCATAAACTTGCTGGGCGAGTTCAAGATTCGGAGCCAGATCCTTTTGAAGTCGGTCATATAACGTCTGTGTCCAAATGGCGCCCGAGACCGTGTTACCAAGAGCCACTCCAACGTTGTTCATCGTCAGCATAATGCTGGTGATGACTGCAATGTCCTCGTGTTTGGTGAGAGCCTGGGCGGCTGCCATATTGGGATAGGAGAAGAAGCCGCCAGTCACTCCGAGCAAGACTTGGCCTGCGATCACACCTGCCTTTGCGCTTGTATCAGTGCCTCCACGGTAGTGAAACATGATGCCATATGCAACAAGCCAAAGGCTAATGCCGCCGACGATGAAGGGCTTAAGGCGTCGGATCTTTCTGATGACTAGACCGAGGGACACTCCTCCGACTATAGCGCAGAAGCTATACACAGAAGCGATACGGGTCGAATCGGCAATGCTGAAATCAAATCCAACGATCAAAACTGTGTATAGAAAGTCGGCCTGTGTGCACCAAGAGAAGGATATGAAGATGGCGACAAGAAGGGCTGCCCAGATACCCCTTTCTCGGAGGAGGTACCTGGGCATCATCGGATGGGCCGTAGTTCTTTCCCAGATAGCAAACACAGGAATCATAAGAATGCCTAGGACCAAGGGGGTGATGATGCCGGCAGTCCGCCACTTCTTCGATTCTCCTCCCGCCAGGGTTAGGGGGATGAGGGTGAGGGATAGGGTAGCTGTAAGCAGAAAGACCCCTACGACATCGAGTTTATGGCAGACATCTGCGAGCATTTGTAGCTTGCTGCCTGCATTCGATGGCGTGTATTTTATCTCCTTGGGAATGGCTTTCGAAGCGCGCCGCCCGACGATGGTCATGATCGTGACAAAGGGGATCAAGCAGACAGGGTATATGATGCACCACATACCGATGCCCCATTTCCAGGTCGTGACCCCAAGCACAGCTGAAGTAACGTTGCCACTGATCCAAGTGTTGATGATATAAGGCGTATTGGGCAGCAACACGAAAATGACACGGCTTCGAATCGAGGTGATATCGGCGATGATGATCTCGAGCACTAACAGCGTGCATGTGTACCCGATCTGGTACAAGAGAGCCCCGGCAGCAAAGTGCTGTACTTGAGTAGCGCAGGTTTCGACGATGGTTCCAACAACATAGAATAGAGCTACAATCAGGAACAGTGGCAGGCGGCCAATCAGGTCGGATAGCTTGGCAGCCAGGGGCTGAGATGCAGCGGCGATGACTCCTCGGATAACGTTGATTGTCGAAAGCAGTGAATGCTGGGAATAGCTTGAGGTTGCGTATCCTTGGTAAGTAGATCGGACAAGCGCGTCAAGGCCGAAGGCGAATCCGACCACGAACATGCTTGAGAACAGCATGACTCGTTCCGCAGTGGTGATCTGGTCGTTGAAGGCCTCCATGTGGACAATTCCGGGGAGCTTCTCTTCTTGTGGCTCTGAGTTCTCATTGGTCGCCGCCATTGCGGAAATGTTGATCTTTTGGTCCGAGTCAGCACCGACGCCCTCGGTGTTTGGATTTGAGGCCATGTTGAAACCCAGGATAAGGAGCAATCAGCTTATGCCAAAAAGATGATTCGGTTACCGAGTGCTGCGGGATTCCAGGTTAAATAATGACCATGATCAGCGAGTCTAACCATGGCTTAATGATGGTTACCGGCATTCTCCGACGCCGTTAGTCCACCCGTCGTCGTAACTTAGGGGAGCTTCAACTCGGGCCGTTGTGAACCTTTTGCTCGGGGGCCAAGATTGGAGGAGAAATACCGATGTTCCGGAAATCTTGGCTCGCTTTCGCTTTTGAACGGACGAGTATATGAAAGCCGCTCAAGACCCATCTAACTTAGGTAGTGACAAGGGTAAGGCGGATATGCCGTTAAACCGACACTCCGCTCCTCCAACACTGGCCATCAGGGTTGACAGGCGAGACTAAACTCCTTCTCTCTAGCTTTAAATCATGGGTCAACGGAATAAAACCGTGTCGTACACCACCAAGAATGATAATCTCTAATAAATGCTTCTTGGTACCCCCACGCATGAACGTAATAACTTGCTCAGCTTTCAAAAAGTTTAATTGATACTGTTCCGACATCGGGACATGGTATAGCTTCTAGGATACCTTAATAACGCATGGGTGGCACCTTAATATCTTTCCCCAGCTCATAGCATACGTAACACGAATGCCCAGGGTCCCTTGATGACAAGCCACGCGCTCAACCAGACGTCAAAAATGCAGGCCATGTTTAAAAGTTTCAATTTGTCAATTTATTACTCTCTCTCAATCTACCTAAACTTAACCACTCCCACTCAAGCTAACTTAACTCAGTCTGACTTTGAAGTTCCATAAAACAATTCAACGTAACTCTCAATAACGCAAAGTGCGACAAGAGCGGCAGAATGAGTCAACTCCTTGTCTGTCTTGAGACTCTCCTTAGGGTCTTGGGTCAGCTCCTTGTCGAGATCCACGCCAATCTGGCGATCAGGCATCTCTTCAGGTAGAGGGTAGAAAGGCTTGCCCTTGGGCATGTCACCCGGCTTCAGCTCCTGCTGGTCGTTGGGGTCATAGGTTGAGTCCCCTTCCTTGGGTACATGGCTCAGCCAATACATGGCGTCTTTGTAGGCCTGGCACTCAGGGTCGTTCTTACTGAGTCCTTCAAACATGACGTAAGTAGCGCGAATAACGCTCTCCAGGGCTCCCACAATCCACGCGTGGTGAGATGAGGCTGCTTCGCCGACCATGTAGAGTTGGCCAAACGCGTTTGGTTTGATGATCTCCTGCCACATGTTGGAGAACTGCCCAGGCCCAAAGTACGCAAAGGCTCCTGACATGTTCTGGTCTCTGTACCAGTCATATGCGTGGTGATCCATGTACTGATCCTTGAGCTTCTGCAAAAGACCCTCATATTTGGACTTCTCTGGGGCGTGCATCAGGGCCAGATCGTGGAGTAGAACCTTCATGAGCTGTTCCTCATTCTCGGGGGTGTTGTTGGAGATCAGCGAGCCAATGCGTTGGGCATCCTGTCCCCAGGTGTATGAACACAGTAGCACCGCAGGCTTGTTCGGATCAAAGTCCTTGCCCTCTAGAGACTCAATGTTATAGGAAGGATAGACGCAGACTCGAAGAGGGAGATCAGTTCGACCGATGCCTCCCTTCTTGATGTTGAGGTCCCCTTGCTGCCACCAAGCAGTCTTGAACTTGATGGCGACCTTGCAGGAGGCCCCATAGCCAAGAGATCGGATGGCTTGCTTTGTACCCCAAAGAAGCCCGGCGTCCTTGAGGTCCATGCGCTGGAGGGCACCAAGGGTGGTGCTGTTGAAGACAGCGAAATAGTCCTTCTTGGTCTTCTTCCCCTTGTTGTTGATGGCAAGGGTCATCGGGACATAGTCCTTGGGGTTTTCTCGCTTCTCAACATTGGCATTAATGGCCTCGACCTGGGTGTTGAATTGAACTGGCTTCTTGATCTTCTCTGCCATCAGTTTGGCCACTCTCTGGGCACCTCCGTCGATGCACCACCACCACTGGACCCCTGGGGCCTTGTCTTGTGCGGGAGTTCCGAAGTCGAGTTCTTCGAGAACGCATTCGCTGAGCGCTTGATCGTACCATCCGGTTCCACTAGTAAGGTCAGCGAACGGTTCTCGACCTATGCTTTGGGTGAACTTACTAGGTTGCTGTCTCCAGCCATTCAATCGTGTTGTAGTTGAACTTTCTGTGCTCACCCTTCTGATTCTCTGGGTTTTGATCCCTGGACACACCTTAGGCACGTACTTCAGTGGTGATATGGAATATACTCACGAAGCCAGATACTGCCGAGTGCTCATATGATCTGCCGCCATAAGCCGCTTCCAGAGCTCCTTGGAGGCCTCTCCCTGGATAGTGCCCCCATCGACCTCCTTCAAGGCCTCGTCGAACTTCTCCTGGATATCTTTGATAAAGGGGGCGAGTGAATCGGCTACAAGCTTTGACGGCTCCTGTTCCAAGAATCTGAAGGCCAGTTAGCTGTGCGTCTTAGTGTTGGGGCTCATAGCATCACATACTCGTCGGGGATCTTTCCACCATCGGGAAGCCCACTGTTAATTCGAAAGGGATCTTTGAGACCCTTGTTCCAGGCATTGCCTACCTGTCGCACGTCGTTGAAGTAGGACGGGCAAACGCCATCTATATCATCAAGATAGTAAGGGATGATACCACCCTTGCCCTGATGCAACCCAATGAGATTGAAGAGCTGAAACGTTCTACAAGGCGGTTGGAGTTAGTCAGGGTATTGAGAGAATGGGATTGAGCGTACCTCTTCATGATGTCATTGTTGGGGAAGCGCATGGCACCGACGTCGTAGTAGTCGTGCGTCTTCACCGGGTCTCCCTCGGAGAACTTGTGCGTGTAAAGACGACCACCGAGTCTTTCCTCCCCTGCAGCCTCCAGGATGTCGTACTTGATCTCGAGCTTGCCTTTCAACTCGGGGTGCTCGTTCAACCAGTCAAAGACCATGGCAGAGAAGAGTCCAGAGACACCGGCACCAACAATGCCAATGTCAAGCTTGCCCCGCTCCTTAGGAACGAAACCGACACCTGTCACCTTGGCAGTTGCCTTTTGTAGTTCAGCAACAGACTCATTGCCGGTGATATCGATAGGGAGGTTGGAGTCAATGACAGCAGCCTTGGTGACCTTCAAGTCATAGTTCAACGTGAGCTTTTGAACATAGCGAGACCACATGTACTTGAACGACTTGGACTCGAGATGTTCTCCCACCACCGTGACATCTGTGGAGGAAGCCATTGTGTAAAGCGACAGATGAGAAGTTGTGTGCACTGGCAAAAGACGATGAGAAGAGAAGTCAGAAGTACTAGATAGTCCAGTACTAGATAGCCTTGCTCCGATTATTTCCTGTCAGCGGCCAGGACAAGACTATATAGTCGCCTCCTTCATAGTTGCTATCTAAGCTACTAGCAAGATAACCTCAACGTGATGAAGAACTTGTTGACCGAAGTGAGCATTCCGACAGAGAGATGTCTCAGTGAGGAGAGCTGAAAGGCGTGTGATCACATACCGGCACCTTCTCAGCTGTCGTTTAGCAACGCCTCATTGCCTTTTGCATCCAAATGCCGATGAGCCATCTATCCATAATAGGATTGAAGGCTGGCTGGACTGACGAAGACACGCGGAATGTGGCTAGTTTCGCGGGCCGTCGCCGCGCTCTGACCTCACACTCTATGCCTAATCTGGCCAAGCATAGCGCATGCTGATTGGCGCAAGGCCTCCGATGTAACGGGCCAAAGACACTATCGAACCCTGCTAGGCTCATTCAGTCGTAGACTAGACACCCATGACCTACGCGGCAATGCCATCGCCAATGATGCGGCCCTCAACCCCTCTCGATAAGATACAGAATTCAAAACTAATATCTTGTCCTGGCCTGATGTGAACAATAGCCATGAGGCCCAGAACGAACGCGGGGAACGGCCTGTCTCAGCACATACCTGAGACATGCAGACATCTCGATGCGTCTCTGCGGCTGAAGTTGTCTTGGCCCACAGGCGGCAAAGACAGGCAAAAAGCCACAATAAGTATCGATGGAACCATAGGCGGTATGTAAAGTTGAATGCCAGAACTGAATTACTTTTGGATACATGAAGTTGGGAAAAGAGAAAGTTGCTATATCAATACATTGAGACAGAGATCAAGGACGAGACATAACTAGCGAACACAAACAATTATTGATGTCAACAATAAAGGGCATGGATTTATCAGTTAAGAATATATATAACATCCCTGAAAATCTACTGGGTTTCGTTCAACTTCATATACGTAGGGTTTGCGATAAAATAGACCAATTTCGATCTCATGCGCGTCGTGAGATGTGAGGAGGAATGAGGCCCTACCCTAGACACCTAGGGAGGCTCATATGCTCGCCACGGGAGGTAAATGGGCCGGATTTCAACGCAGCCTATATTGAAACTCTTCAAGCATAGACTTTCGAAACTCAAACAGCTCCAGGAGTTCCCTAGACTTGGGAAGTCATATATCTCGCTAGTGGAGAGTGCTCTCGTGTTGTTCAGTGACGCCATTGACTCTAGGTAAGCATGTTTGTGGGACAAGGCGAGATTTGATTGGCCCGTGTGTGCCTGAGCTCTGCGGATCAGATCCTCCGCTTGAGTCCGATTGGCTGAATTGAACCGCGAATTGTGGGCCATCGTTGTTGATAAATCTGGGGTATCCTGTTCAACCCTGATTTCGCGACTATGAAAACGCGCTCTGTTTGACAATATTTCTGGTTTTCTCACTTGACGTTGTGAGATTGCAACATGTTTTCTGATCAAAATATCAATTAAGACCCAATTTCCCTTAGGGCAATCCCCAATCCCTCATCCTATGTCCAGCGCTGCCAGCTGGCTGGTGGGTCTCATCATTTCCGCATGCGACTCAACGGACAGCAACCTCTATTTTGCCTAATGAGCCGAGCTCTCGTGAATTACTAACGCACGGTAGCATGGACTGGACACCTTGTTTGCTGCCCCATAGAGGATCACTCTTCAACTGCCGACGTTTTTTACCGTTAGAATACTCTTGATTGCCCAACGCCGATCTAACTCGCGCCATCTCCAGCCGACGCTTTCGTATGCCGCGGATCGATGTCGTCTTTACTGTGCACCGAAACCAAAAGAGGCAACCGAGAACTATTGTTGATGCATTTCGTGGTGCCATACTAAACATGGCTCGGTCTATCTACGGAGCTATATGGGCTGTGACTAGGGTAGTTTCGTGATCACGGCAATGCGACACGGCAAATCTTGTCGTCCGAGAGCCCATGCGTTATACAGGACCTCAAGAGTTTTCACATTAAATTACTTTGGAGTAAGACTTTAGTGAAATACGGCTATGAAAACACTATTCATCGACACCGGGATATCTGCACCGGAGCTACTCTGTGGTTGACAACATAGCGAGCACCTTTGTGGGCAACGGTTGGAGATAAAGTTAGGGTTTCTAGATAGTCCGCCTCCGTAGGATTCTAGTAATTCGCTAGTTAAGCGGATGGACTGCACCTGGCTGTTACTGTACGCTGTCTAGATGTGTCTCCGCCCCGCCTTGACAAGCTTAATACGCCCCCGCAAGTGATCGTTCGTGAACCTGGGGTCTCCGCACTTTGCACGCGGGGTAGTGTTGTAACCGTTCCCATTGATGTTGATCATTTCGGTGGAAGGTTACTTCCAGTTCAAAGATTCGCTGTCTCGGGCTAATGCAATGTCGAGCGAGCTCTTAACGTTACGGTGGAACTGTGGCCGAGGAGAACACGGCCTCTGTTGATATCCAGATGGACTATATAAGTCGTACATTAGAGTAATGCAAATTTTGTGTCTTGCAGTCCTCACTTGAGTGCAACACTCGCCTACTGAGACCCTGCAGTCATCATGACATTGGAAATATCACGTGTCTCTTTTGAGAATCATCGCTCTGCCCTCGGCATTGCAGAGGCGCAACCGCGTGTTTCCTGGAGATTTGGAGGCGCTGTTTCCGACTGGGTCCAAAGCTCCTATGAACTTGAAATCACCCGCAACGGGGCATCAGAAGTTTACAACGCCGTCTCAGATCAGTCTCTTTATGTGCCTTGGCCTGGCCCTCCCCTCAACGAGACCGAATCCGCCTCTGTCCGAGTTCGCGCGCATGGGGACAAGACGTCTACTCCCTGGTCTGACTGGGTTTATGTTGAAACAGGTATCTCTAATGAGACCTGGTCTCGCGCCAAGCCTATCACTTCAACGCAAAAATTCGACAAGGACAAGCCCAAAGTACCACTTTATTTTCGAAAACCCTTTGATATCTCGGATGATATCCTCTCTGCAAGGCTTTACATCACGGCGTTGGGGCTTTATGAGGCAGAAATCAACGGGAAACGAGTCGGCGATCATGTTCTAGCTCCAGGCTGGCAATCCTACCATCACCGTCATGTCTATGATACGTACAATGTGACGGAGCTACTACAGCCTGGTGATAATGCCATTGGTGCTCTCGTTGGCGAGGGTTGGTACGCGGGTCGACTGGGATTCGGTGGAGGCAAGCGCAATATCTATGGCGATGCTATCGGGCCTTTGGCATTGCTCAAGATTACTTTGAAGAACGGTAGCACACAATGGGTCCCAACTGACGACACTTGGAAGTCGACTACCGGGCCTCTCATCTCGGCGGAAATCTACGATGGCGAGCAGTACGACGATCGTTTAGCCTCAGACTTGAAGGGTTGGTCTACGGCCAGTTTTGACTCTGATGGTTGGGAGGGAACTCGTGAGCTTCCGCCTCTGAAAGGAGAGCTTACTGCGCCCGATCAACCACCAGTCCGTGCCATTCAAACCGTCAAGCCAAAGAGCTTCTTCAAGTCTGCCTCGGGCAAAACGCTTGTTGACTTTGGCCAAAACCTGGTTGGGCATCTCCGCATCAACGTGACGGGCCCCAAGGATACCAACATCACGTTTCACCACGCAGAGGTGCTTGAGAATGACGAACTGGCTCTCAGACCCCTACGACACGCTGCTGCCCGCGATGTGCTTATTCTAAGCGATAACGGTCCGGTTCAGTGGGAGCCCAGATTCACATTTCACGGTTTCCGTTACGCCCAAGTTGACGGCTGGCCCGAGGAGACACCCCTTGACGAAAACTCGATCGTGGCAGTGGTTGTTCATACGGATCTGGAAGAAACAGGCTTCTTTGAGTGTTCCAACCACCTCCTGAATCAGTTCCATTCCAATGTCCGTTGGTCGATGAAAGGGAATTTCCTGTCAATCCCGACTGACTGTCCTCAACGGGATGAACGGCTCGGATGGACGGGAGATGCCCATGCTTTTGGCCCGACTGCCAACTATCTATTTGATACGGCGGGTTTTTGGAAGGGTTGGCACAAAGATATTTGGTCTGAAATGCAGGGAAATCAGATGGCACCTCCCGTCTATGTGCCTTCAGTCCCCGTCGATTTGGGAGGTTACTTACCAACCGCAATCTGGGGGGATGTGGTTGTGGGGAATCCCTGGAACACCTTCACAGCCTTCGGTGATGAAGCTCTACTGGCTGAAAACCTGCCACAGGCACAATCGTGGATTGATGTTGGCATTCCTCGCAATCGAGACGGTCTTTGGGACCCAGAGCCATTCCAGTTTGGAGACTGGCTAGACCCGCTGTCGCCAGCAGATAGCCCCGGCAATGCTACCACTCACCGTGTACTTGTTGCCGATGCATATTTGGTCAAGATGACGGAGATCATGTCACAAATATCCCATGCTTTGGGGAACCAAGACTTGGCGAAGAACTATACTCGACAACATGATGATCTCAAGCAGGCATTCGAAGCCACGTGGGTACCAGATGGAGATCTTGCGAACCAAACGCAGACTGCGTATACCCTTGCTCTTGATTTCGACCTCCTCAAAGACAAGCAAGTGCGTGCCAATGCCGCCCAGTCACTCATCCGAAAGATCAATGACAACAACTATCTCGTGGGCACTGGCTTCGCGGCCACGGCTCGACTCGGGTTCGCACTCAAGAGCATTGACTCAATCCCCGACTTTTATCGGATGCTCTTACAAGAAAAGGTCCCTTCCTGGCTGTATCAGGTTGTGCAAGGCGGCACGACCACGTGGGAGCGCTGGGATAGCCTTCTAGCCAACGGCAGCGTGAACCCAGGGGAGATGACGAGCTTCAACCATTACGCGTTTGGCTCTGTTGCTGATTGGATCCATCAAGTGGTGGGAGGCATTGCACCAGCTGAGCCAGGCTACAAGAAGATTACTATCGCGCCAGTTCCTGGCGGTGGTATTGATAAAGCCAAGGCTAGGCTGATTTCTCCCTACGGAGAGATCGTTACGGATTGGAAGGTTAAGAATGGCCATTTTGATTTGAAGGTCCTCATCCCGCCAAACACGCAGGCCGAGATAGTTCTCCCTGGCCCGAAAGAAAACTCCAGGGTTGTTGGCTCCGGACATCACAAGTTTCGTGTTGAGAGTTTCACCTTACCAGAGTAAAACTAGCAGTGTAGCGGAAGGGCAAGATCAAAAGAGCATCTATTAGCACTACATCATGAGATTGAACTGTGGCACAGTAAAACACCGCAGCTTAGCTAGGAGCCAATTCATAAATAACTACACGAGCAGTATCTTCATCTGTGTTTTTGAATCACAGTGTAAACAAGTTGACATTCTCTCCAGTCTCCTTTAGCTTCCGATTCGCCTTCTTCAGCATGATTTTCATCACCACACAAGTCACCACAGACAGAAGCGAAAAGGCCATCATCAAGATATTGGCCTTGACATAGCGCGGCCCATCGCTCGATGGAAAGAAATAAGGACTCCAGATATTACCCAGCTGGCTCAAGAGGTTGATGATGGCTGTTGCGCAAGCTCGCTTCTCGGGTGTCTGGTTAAGAGTCGAGCTCGCCCAGCTGAATACCATTGCGTTGGAGGAAAAGCACCCGCATATGTATAGAAAAGCGGCTGTGTATCGTGCAGCGTTGTTGAGGGTGGAGACTGAGATGATGAAGCCAACGCAAGCGACAGCCTGGGGTACCGCAATATGGTAACCTCGATCCTTGCGGCGATCACTAGACCAAGCTGTAGCAAAGGCGGTGGCAGTAGCCACAAGGTATGGAGGAGCTGTCAAGACAAGAGTCAGGGTGTTGTTGCCAAGGTTGAATCCTTTGACGATGGTAGGGAAGAAGCTGTTAAAGCCGTAGGCGCTGTGGTTGGCCGTGAGCATGATAACCTATTAAGGACTATTAGCTGTCGCCAACACAATAACGGGCACGCAAGAACTTACAAAGACCCAAGTCCGGATATCCTTGGCAGCCATTGCCAGACCGCTCCAGACACTGTTATCGGCCTGAGGCAGGGACACGCGGTCTCTCTGGATTCGCTCAACTGCAACCTTTTGCTCGTCATCCGTGAGGAGCCATTTGACCGCTCCAGACTTTTGCCCAGGGAAATCAGGCAAGAAGACGAACGCGATGAGAGCAGCACAAAAGCTACCGGCGCCTTCAATGATGAAGAGCCATTGCCATCCAGCAATTCCCCTGACGCCTTCGAGGTTTGACAAGACACCAGCAGCGATCAGGCCTGAAAATGCTGTTGCCAGGAGAACACCAGAATATAGAATCGCTGTGCGGAGCGCCAGTTCCTTACGAGGATACCAGCAGCTGAGAAGATACATGGCACCGGGGAAGAATGGGGCTTCTGCGATACCCAGGAAGAATCGAATGATGATGAGGTGCGTGTAATTGCCGGCGCCCGCAGTCGCAGCAGAGACGATAGACCACAGGGCTGTCCAGAATGGTATATAGATCGAAGGCCGGGTACGCGTGAGGAGCATATTACTGACATGGTGTTAGTTGGAATCTCAGCAAGGCCTGTCCCGTTAAGCATACCTTGGTAGCTGCATGAGCATGTAACCGACGTTCAGAATTGATACGGCTACATTGAACTGATTCCCTTTGAGGCCGAGATCTTGCTCAAAGCTGCTGAGTCTTGCCTGACTAGATACGAGGTCAGTATTGGTAATGAAGAGACTGTTTATCCGCAAACTACGTACGCGATGTTGTTTCGATCAAGGTAGTTGAACAGATAAAGAAGCCAGACCATAGGCACAAGAGTGTAGTCAAGTTTACGAACAAGACTCTTCTCGGCGGCGTTGTACTCCTCCTCGGTCATATCCAAGTCGTTGCTTTTTGTTACAGCCATTGTCTCCTTGTCCACCGCAGGCAGAGCATCGTCGATGTGATCCGACGAGCCATGGAGATCGTTGAGCTTGACGTTGGCCTCAGTGGTTGCCATCGTGATGAGAGTAACTGAAAAATCTGCTATGACAGTGATGTATCAGGCTTGAATGGCGGAGACACTGTCAAGGTTGGTTGATGGCCTCAAGGAAGAAAGCGAAGGGCCTTTAATATGTTCCTGACCCCGTTGTACGAGCAACATCGCCCGCCCACTGTAATTCAGAGGCAGCTCTGTATTCAACGCGACCATGATTCGATCAGTTGACAAGTTGGAGGCACGCCGTAGGGGCAACGGATTGTTCCGCAAGCAGAGTTTAGACAGCCAATCGGCTGGGCCGCATTTGACGCTGGACTCTAGCCCCAGACTAGGACCCCATGGGGTCATGGGGCCAATGCAGAATGCGGGGAATGGGGGAATGGGAGATTGGCCACAGATGCTTCGGAGCAGTCCGTGGTTGGGGATAAGGCGGTACGGAGCTGTCCTTGGCCTCGGGAGAGACCCGAAGGGGGCACCGGTATGTCCTCACCACCACTCCACGCGAATGCCACGGCAAAAAGGTGATAGATGCATGGCCCCTAGTTACATATCATCGACGCACCATCTTTTGTTTGTCACTCTATACCACATCCTGCAGTAACCCGCAATGCCCCCCTCCAAAGCACTCGACCTCTTGCGCAGGTTTACAACTTGTGATGTGAGCCCCTGCTCCCGTGATCCCAACTCTTGGGTGTGATTGAAAGAAAGGCTTACACTTCTCAGATTGGCGATGCCCTGGTCAAATTGAAGTATCCATATGGGGGGTTCTTGGATGGCATCCGCATCTTCTCTCCAGACTCTCAAGCTCGCATCATTGGTCCGGCTGTTACTGTCAAGATGGTTGAGTCAAGCGATAAATCTGCCCCAGCATTGGACAAGCACTTTGTTGATCACAACGGAGACGGTGGCGTCATGTATATTCAACAGCCCAAGGACCTGCCGTCAGCTTGCTGGGGTGGATTGATGTCGACTAGAGCAAAGTTTCTGGGGGCCAAGGGTGTAGTGATTGATGGCCGAATGAGAGACATCAATGAACACAAGGAGATGAAGTTTCCGGTATGTTTTCCACTTCAGATTCGTCAATGTCGACTGATTGCCTCGAGGTGTTTGCTCGTGGCCATTCTATACTAGGCTCCAACACTTTCACTAGAGCCTCTGCAGTGAATATTCCTCTCCAATTTAAAGACAAACTCTGGGTCAACCCAGGAGATATACTTGTGGGGGACGCCGATGGTGTCGTTGTCGTGCCTCCGTCACTTGTCGAATGCGTTGCTGAACTGTGCCAGGCGAGGGCTGAGGTAGATGAAAAGATGTTTACTGAACTCAGGAAGGGCGCTGCTATGGGAGAGCTCATCAAGACGATCCGAAAGGATAAGTGACGAGGCATTAATTACAATAGTTTATCCTTATCGCTAGAGTAATTCAAGGTAGATTTAGACCAAAGCCACCACCGCTTGTCCCCTCTTAGGCGCCTGTCCGACAGCCTGTTCACGATGACAATTGACTTATAAATGCCGGCTATCCAGCCAGCTGTCGAAGCCCTGGCGCGATCTCCCCTCCTTGACTTCGCTGTCTGCCGTCATGGCCCCGCAACCACGCAGCCGGACCAGCCCATGCGACGCATGCAGAGGTTTGTGATCATATCACCTTGCCTGCGCTACTGGCCTTCATCATTTCAGCTTAGCATCGGATGCGCGATCCTCAACCCGCTTGACGCCAATGCCCAGCACGATTAGCACCCTGACTATCACCATCGGCAACGTTGAAACCATGGTAATCCAGTCGTCATTAGTCCAAGCCGCCAGGTTTGCCCAATTGGCCAGCCCCCCAACGCCCTGGACCGTGCCGGCGCAGTACCAGATATCGCTTAGCAGCATCCCTGTGCACAGCACGCGCCAGAGGGCCAAGTCGTCGAACACGCGCATCACCACGCCCTCGATAAAGGCAAAAAGGAGCCATGAGCCCGCGATCTGGGTGTAAATAAAGGCGTTGCCCCGCGCAAAGGGAATGCTCCCGCGCGTCATGGCGTCAACGTAAGCAGCCGGCTTGACCGACACCATGATGGCGCCGGCGGTGGCGAGGAAGGGCTCGATGGTAAGGAGGATGAGTCGGTATATGAATGGTGTGGATTGGGTTGCGGATACAACTTGACGCGTGGACGACATTTTGAAGCAGGAGGGAGCGCGCGGTGCTTAGAGGAGATGAGTGTTGGGATAAAGTCTGAATCTGAGAGCCTCCAGCTTCAAGACCAGGGCTAGGGGCTAAATCCCGTGACAACTGGATAGGTAGGCAGACTAACGCCATGGGCTTAGGCTTGAACTTTATGCCGCAGAAATTGCCTGTACTGATACAGTACTGTACGGAGTGGTTCAGTCATGAATTCGTCAGCCGCCCCTACAATAATCCTGGCTGAGCCAATTAAGATAAGAACTTTGCCGAGTTCAAGCTCTGAACCCAACTGGCTATATATACCCTGCCCGTACAGCCACGAGCGAGAAAAAGAAAAGAAGGTGCAAAGAAGAATTATTCGATCGCATAAAAACGTACTATTGAATCGCCCCAAGAATAAGCGTGGAAGAAGTTATTGTCAAAAGCTATCTATCTGTACAAAGCAGCTGCCGCTTTCATGTTGGATTCTACGGCAGCGATCCCAA
Source organism: Fusarium sp. MBC 441 (assembly GCA_030779165.1). Lineage (NCBI taxonomy): Eukaryota > Fungi > Ascomycota > Sordariomycetes > Hypocreales > Nectriaceae > Fusarium > Fusarium sp. MBC 441. The sequence goes on from JAPFTC010000369.1 coordinate 69,423, forward strand.
GGGGCGCGTTGAAGCTGCCCTCGACCCAAGCTCAACTATCAAACATGACTTTCCTGCCCACCGCTGGAATGTGTTCTCCAACACCTTAGCAGAAAAGTGAGGTCGCACCCAGAAGACTACCTCCTGTTAGAGTACCAAGACCTGCACTAACCAAGGCTGTAACAATGTCGCATGAACTCTTCATTTCCTTTTGAGTGAACGTGACCTTGTAGTTCGCAACAAAGATCTCCCCGTCTTTAGCTGTAGAGGAGCCGAGGAATGACGGGATCTGAACCTTGACTCTCTTATTGGTGCTGCAAACGCCGTTAGGGGTGCAGAAATAGTCTTCGTACGCTTCTGTCTTGCATGATCCGGCAATGACACCCCTTAGTTGGTCGAGATAACCCTTGAATTTGTCGCCCACGCCCTGGTTCGTGGTGCCATCAATGGTCACACAAGTCTGGTCGTCGCACACCTGCTTGGTGACGTCGCACCCAATCGACGTGCAGCCTTCCTTGGCTGAGTCGAAGAGCTTCATATAGTCATCGCAAGAGTACAGACTCTCCCCGACGTCAACCTCATTGAGCTCGGCATGAAACTCGATGTCGGTTTTCAAGACCTCGACTTTAAGGGGTTCAGTGTGTATCGAAAATTTCAGGCAAGTTCCGTCTGGCCCAGTCCAAAGAAAATTGCCGCCCAAAATCTTGGAGTCAATGGAACAAGCGTCGATAGATTTTTTGAACGAGTCTTTACACTCATTCTCTGGCATAGAGGCTGGTGCAGCGCAACCGTCGGCCGACGAAGAAATTCTCACCCAGAAACTGCCGGTGGACCAAGTCTCTTCCTCCCCAGGTTTATGAAGCCGGCAGTAGTTGGAGGTAAAGCCCGTGAACATATCTTTAACCGTGTTGGTGAATTCAACCTCGCCAGCAAGGCATAGGTCATCGGCTGGTGGAACAAGCTCAAGGGGGTGCGAAGCCACCGTGCTTATCTGGCCAACGGCTGCAACAAGTAAAGAGAGAAGGAGGAAGCCCATTTTTTTGACTGAAAGTTGAGTCTGGTAGAGTTGGTGTGGTCTTTTGATCAAAGGAAAAGAGAGTGTGTTGATGAATCACGGTAACTCAAGCGAACTTCTCTGCCTTAAAACTATACTTTATGTTCTTATGAAGCGATTATTTTTAGAACATTTCCTCAGGTCAAAATAGATAACGGCGAAGTAACTATCTGCCATAAGCTGAACATTCGATTTGAGCTACAAAAAGCCCCTATTCTTCTATTAAAGCGGCTCATACAGCCCTTTAGCTACAGTCTCAGCCTCATTTAAAATGAACCTGTTAGCCTAATGACCTTCAGAGCGCATCGTGTATCTTCTTTAGGTGAAATGGGCTTATTCTCGGTGTTTTCTTCAAGGAGTGTCGTGTATCATTAGGTAGCGAAAGCTTGTTCTTGGCGTTTTGCATAGAGTGCGGTAGACATCATCTTTAAGCAACGTAATTTTAAATGAAAGCCATAATCTAACCCTAACACAGCCCTGTGGGGAAGCGAGATGTAAGCAGCCCCCTACGCGGCGTGCTGCTGAAGGCGGACAAGCTCTCGAAAGTACCAAAGCTCGGATAACAAATACAGTCCCCTGTGTTGGGTATGTTTGGGAGGGCAAAGGCGAGAGGGCCTTGCCCGACCGCCAGCCGTCAATGCTAACACAGTGGGTAAACAAATACAACTCAGCCATTCCCCATACCTATGCTCCATCGCTAGTTACACATATCATCTATGAAGCAAAGATGTTTTGTGGGTTCTGCACCATCAACAAGTCCCATTCCTCATCTGACAACCACCCCCTTAGGCTCCGAAGCCACGCCTCATCATCCACCTCCAAGAAGGGAGTCTCCTTCATGGCCTCCTCGTGACTGCGCACCCTCATCCTGGGAGTATGCGGCCAATCACTCCCCCAGAGGACTTGGTGCTTGTTGGCATCCACAAAAGCTCGGACAAGGAACTTGAGATCATCGTAGCGTGGGCTCAGCTCACTTACGCGGTATGGTGCACTGAGTTTGACGAACAAAAGCCCATCCCTAACCAGCCGCATGATCGCTGCAAAGCCAGGCTGCTTCGTAGGATCATTCCGATATTCAGGTGGGAGCATGCTGGGCGCCTTCAAAAGACCAAAATGATCCGTGATAAGTGGCCTGCCTGTTGGCCCAACTTCGTTGCGAACAAACGGCTCCAAGTCGTCCCAGAACTCGGTTCTAATGGTTGTCATTGTCAAACTCCAATCAAGGGACAAGTTGATTATCCGCTGGAGATATGCACGCAACGTTTCCTTCTGAAGCTCTACATCCTCCATGGCTCCATTTGGGTATAGATTGACTCGGAGACCACGGACGCCGGCCTTTTGAAGATCTCGAATCTCATCGTCGGTGGTTTTGTCGGGTTCAATCACGCCAACCCCGGAGGTTGACTGTCTTCCTAGTTTGGTGACGAAAGCTTTTAAAGAGGTACAGTCGTCACCATAAGACAGGCCATGGGTAAGGACCGAGTTTGTAATCCCCAATCTTGCTCGGAAATTCTCAAAGGCTTTGATGGTCGCCGCGGGTGGTGTGAGGTGGCGCGTGGGACTGTAGGGAAACACCTGGGCTGATGGAAGTTAGAGCTGCATATCGAACGATTGACAAGGAGTTGCTACATACGCTCAAAGATGTGATGGTGAGTGTCCCATCCTCCTCTAGGAAAGAGGTCTACGTTGTTGGTCTCGACGAGTGCTTCTGGTGCCATGGTGTCCTGCTCGATAGCCGCTGTAACTCTTTCTTACCTGGGAGGGTTCAAAGTGAGGACCAGATTTAATCCAATTGTATCCTCATAGTTCTCTCCACAGCTGCCGTTACTCGTGGGTGAGCGCGGCGCATTCCCTGAGCTTCTTACATCCGTAGGTGGATACTGCTGGATTGCTCCGCAGGCCAGGGTGAGCAGGCGGAGTAACCCCGTCACCTCCCAGCGATCGCCCCCAGGGATCAACAACTAACGCTAGCGTTTGGACTCGGAATGCGGAGGGATCCCGGTGGCGGATGACTACTGCGGAAACTCTTGACTCAGGGTTCGAGTCTCGGAACCGGACATCTCCAGTGCCCAGGTATTACGATACAAGATGATTAGGGATTTTCACGGATAATACAATACATACACTAGAGGGGATCCTATTAACCTAAGAAGTATCGCAAGACAAAGCAATATGGCACAAAACACTGCGAACGCACCGAGTCCCCTGCAGTCAATAGTAGCTGGAGCCGCTGCAGGTGGCATCGAGTCTCTGACGACTGTAAGTCTCAATTGACGATATCCATAGTGACAGACTCAGCTCGCTCACAGCAGCCTTAATCAGTATCCGACCGAATACGTCAAGACGCGAAAGCAACTGCTCGGCGCATCCTCACCATCTCCTCTTCGACTTCTCATCACGGCTGTCAGAGACCATGGTGTTGGTGTTCTTTATACAGGAGCTGGGGCCTTTTGCGTTTCCAACGCCTCCAAGTCAGGCATTAGATTCCTAACGTTTGATGCGACCCGAAATAAGCTACCCCAGGATCGCAAGACAGGCAAGCCTACAAGTTCATCAAATATGCTTGCTGGAGTTGCGGCCGGTGTTGCAGAAAGCATCACCGTCGTGACTCCAGGCGAAAGCATCAAGACAAAAATTGTGGAAGACAGAGCAGGCTCTCGCGCATTCAAGTCAACTGGCGATGCCATGCGGTGGATGGCCTCCAATCATGGTATAAGTGGCTTCTACCGTGGAGTGGTACCAGTGACAATGAAACAAGCGTCAAATGCCCTCGTCAGGTTTACTTCTTATCACGCGATGTTTGACTTGATAGAACCGCGCTTGAAAGAGGTGGGTAAGGGAAGCCTCGCAGCTTCAATAGCTGGAGCATTGGCTGGCGTTGTCACTGTATATGCTACAATGCCCTTTGATACCATCAAGACCAAGATGCAGAGTGCATCAACAGGGAGTGGGAAACAAGGAACTTTGCATATCCTCACTGCCATCATCAGGGAATCCGGCGTTATAGGATTATGGAAGGGCACAACACCTCGGCTGGTGAGACTTAGCGTGAGTGCACTCGATAAGCCTAACACATCAGACTGCTAAGCATTTACAACTTCAGGTGTCAGGAGCAATCAGCTTCTCAATCTATCAGAATGTGCTGGATTTCATGAGAGAACCGCCGGCCATTCAATCAAAGCTGGCGGTTCTTTGAGTCGTTGCGGTAGATTGTAGCGAATAGATGGGTGCAATCGAGTTGCTTGGGTACTTAGTTAGACCACGTTGGTGGCTCTGGGGTTGGGTACTTGGGTACAGGGTGTTTACGGGCTAAATAAAAATCCTCGACCCCGCCGCGTCATCTTCGTTCCATTCGCAACCATGACATTTTGATCCGCCCCATGAATTGGGGCAATTATCGCGACAAACAGCGCCTCTTCGAAGGCCCATCTACGGAGCAGGCACGAAAGGCGAGTGAGGCTTACAGTACTCCTTCTTTTTGAGCTTAGAGTGCGTGTCCAGATGGCCTCCAGGACCAGCGCCCCGAAAAAGGTCCGGCTGGCCTGTCGCCGTTGTCGATCACGACGCATCAAGGTGAAGAACACTGCTTGTTGCTGCGCCTGACGAATACGTACTGAATCTGAAAAAGTGTGATGGTCAAGTTCCTGCGTGCACAAACTGCACAAAGGCAGGCCAGGTGTGTCTTGACGTGGATAGCCAGAACTCCAACATTGTCATCCCTCGGAAGTAAGTACCCTACACTCCATGAATGGATTCTCACTAATCCATCTAAAAGCTTCATTGGGGCTTCTCGCGCAAGGATACAATGGCTTGAGGATATCATCAGAGAACGCGCACCTGATGTAGATCTACGGTCTGGCCCCCAAGTAGAACCTGCACCAGATCTAGGCAGTCGGTCAGTGGACGAGGGAGGAAACGAAGAAGGGGATGTATCGACGACACCCGCAGCTACGATTCCAAGTCCTGCCTTGCAAATCATATCACGAAAGAGATCAGCAGAGGCGTCAGAATCAACCGATCACGATGGCTCGTTCCCTGAACGCGCACACTCCGTTGCTGTCAACCTGGGCATGCTGTCTCTTAATTCGGACTCCCCCCAGAAGCATTACCTCGGCTCGAGCTCCGGACTCCTCTTTGCGAATCTGATAGGAGCCTCTCCCTCAAGTACCGGATCTACACCGCAGGGAATGGGTGATCATGCCAACATGGGCGACTTGGAGTGGCAAGACTCGGGAGTGACCGTAGGCCACAACAAGTCCTACCATCAGGCTGTGCTTGCCTTTCTCAAAACTGTGAGTTATTCTCGAGTTCTCCTGCGGACCTCTGGGTCTAATCAAGATGAAAGGAACTACCTACTAAGCAAGAAGCTCTGATCCTCGCTCACACATATATACGCTGGGTTCACCCAGATTTTCCAGTTCTGGAGCCCTCATCATTGTTCAGTGCCATCGATGCCATCTACTGCTGCGTTTTCGAATCTGGGCAAGTAGATGACTCAACGCACGGTTGGCCCAGCACAATGCCCCCGTTCCGCTGGAATGGACGTCTAGTAACTCCTGGAGTTCCAGACGATCACGGCGCTACCCTGCCTGTGATTGCCTTTATCATTTTCATGGTGTTCAACATTGCAGCTATCGTAAAGGTCCGGACTCGTGTCTACGAATTCCCTCCGCAGAGGTTCTACAGCGCCGCTGTTCATTTCTCCAAGGATGCCTTTTCACAGATTTCACTTCCTACGATACAAGCTATGGTCATGCTTATCAACCACAGCATGCTAATGCCAGCAGAGATAAACCTATGGACATTGGTTCATCTTGCATCGGCTCACTGCGTCGAGCTTGGCATACATCGGGAACACCAAAGTGAACGGCCTGAGGACTTTGCCATGAAGCAGATCAGGCGTTTCACCTTTTTTACTATATACTCCCTTGACAGGTACGGTTCTCTGTTCATGTTTCGTTTGCGTCCATCCAATATTGATTCATCAGGTCTATTTCTTCCATCCAGGGTCGTCCTCTCGGATTCAGAGACGAAACATTTGATATTCAACTACCCGAGTCCCCACCACCCGAAGATGATGCCATGAACGGGGCTATTCCACACTCTTTTATGGCAGCTGTTACCCGATATGCATCTTACACATTCAAGCTTGACCGAATTGTCTCCGACATCAAACTTCATCTCTACCATCTACCAGGCGATTCTAGCTGGTTTCCTTGGCCGGAGAATCCAGTAGAGCATCAGAAAAGAATTAAGCAAACCCTCGATAACTGGTGGCAGGAGGTTTCTGAAGACGAATTCGACTTTCCTAGCCTTGACAATCGACAACGAGAAGTGTGGAGGCTGAAGCTCACCATCAAGTATCACTCTGCCACGGTCTTGCTTTTCCAGCCATCTCAGGTGGTCAAAAATCCGCCTTCACAAGCCCTACAGCTTTGTTTTGACAGTTCGTCAAGCATCCTAGAAGGTTACGAGAGGTTGCATGATCTCCATAGTCTTCATCACGGATGGAGGGCAGTGCAGAGCATTTTTGCAGCCGGAGCTACGCTGATCTACTCATTTTGGACCTCGCTGGAAGTTCGCAAGAAAGCCTCTACGAATACAATGTCCAAGAACCTGCGGGCCTGTTCCAGCCTCCTTACTATCGGCGGCGAGTGGTGGCCATCCGCAAAGAGCGGCCAAAGAAGTTTTGGCTCTGTGGCCGATCTCACGATGAGAAAGTTGTACATGGACGACTCTCCATTCAAAGCCCCACGTCTATCCCAATACTCGACCACGGGAGGTCGCTCTACGCGCAGGGTCGAAGAACCGATAACAGAAGGTGAATGCATCACTGTGCTGGAGAATTCTCAAACTCTGGGGGGCATTGAACAGCTCCCACTTGAAGAAACAGACGGAGCCTGGCAAGGAATTGTTACCACTTGTGATGACGATCAGGGCATATGGCAGGGCATCAACATGGAAAGACCGGACTTTGTGCCAGAGATTGAGATGTTTTTGGCCGATTTCGATAGGTCCGAGTTCACATGGAGTTTCCCTCTGAACGCTAGCGAGGATCTTGAACCATTCGGAACACATCCGAATGCTGGTTTCTAGGCGTTCCGGTCTCACGGAGTAGCCCGCGTGCGGAGATGGGCAGTGTGCGGACTACTCCGCGCCTCTCAAGGTGGGACGGATCCACGCTCGACATTGCCTCGGCGGTTCGGACATTAGCAAATAGGGTATTCTTAAATTCTCATCATGCTGAATAAATGCCAGGGTGAGTTCTCCAGGGTCCCTCAGTTTTGGGGTATCGTCATGGGTGTTGGATCCAAGCAAACATGACACTAACAACACTGCGGTCTGCCATCGTCCGGGGCTCCTTCGCCAAGAGAGAGCTTCGATGGCTTCAAACCCGTTCCCTAGCGACACATTCGTCGTATGTTGCCATGAGTCCACTAGAACCGGTAATTTATGGCCCATCCCATAGACAGACGATGCACCAACTAACTTGTCCCTTAGTACAACCCCCTCAATTACGACTCACAACTCCAATCCCTGCGGCACGTTCGAGGCATCGGAAAAAGGCCTCTTACATTAACCGAGAAGATACTCTACAGCCATCTTGTACACGACCAAGATGGCTGGGCATTTGACAAAATCGAACGAGGCAAGACAATCCTTCGCTTGCGACCCGACCGCGTTGCGTGTCATGATGCTACCGCAACAATGGCAATTCTGCAATTCATCAGCGCCGGCCTTCCGCGAGTCCGAGTCCCGACATCAGTACACAGTGATCATCTGATCGTGGCCGAATACGGCGCCGAAGAAGATCTTGCTCGAGCCTCCAGCGATCATGGGGAAGTCTATGCGTTCCTGAGCAGTGCGGCAAAGAAGTATGGCATTGGGTACTGGAAGGCTGGTGCTGGTATCATCCACACAACAATCTTGGAGAATTATGCCATTCCTGGTGGTTTGATGATAGGCACCGACTCGCATACACCAAATGCAGGCGGCATGGGCATGCTTGGAATCGGAGTTGGTGGCTCAGATGCCGTTGATGCCATGGCTGGAATGCCCTGGGAGCTGGTCTGTCCCAAGGTTGTGGGTGTGCGATTGACGGGCGAGCTCTCTGGATGGAGTTCCTCCAAAGACATTATCTGCAAGCTCGCCGGCATTCTGTCTGTCTCTGGAGGAAAGGGAAAGGTTATCGAGTTCTTTGGACCTGGCACTCAGACCTTGGGGGCGACAGCCATGGCAACTCCCTGCAACATGTCGGCCGAGGTTGGATCAACATCTTGCATCTTCCCCTACTCTGAAGCCATGGCCCGCTACCTTTCAGCAACGAAGCGAGGAGACATTGCGCAATACGCCGACACCTTCAAGCAAGTACTCCTCAATGCTGACCCCGGAAGCGAGGAGTTTTACGATGAGGTCATCGAGATCGATCTCTCAACGCTGGAACCCCATATTAACGGCCCCTTTACACCTGATCTATCACACCCCCTCTCCGAGTTCAAGAAGCATGTAGAGGAAAGTTCATGGCCTTCAAAGATAAGCTATAGCATGGTGGGAAGCTGCACGAATAGTTCATACGAGGACCTGGAAAAGGTTTACACTCTCGTGACACAAGCCAAGGAAGCTGGCATGCACCGAACCAAGACACCTTTCATGGTCAGTCCAGGTAGTGAGCAGATCCGTGCCACGGCCGAGGAGAGTGGGATTCTCGAGACCCTTCGGGATGCTGGAGCTGTTGTTCTAAGCAACTCGTGTGGCCCATGTGTCGGACAATGGGATCGAAAGGACGTCGACATTGCTGGAGCTGAGAGCAACTCGGTCATTTCGAGCTTCAACCGAAACTTTACTGGTCGTCATGATGGAAACCCAGCAACCCATTCTTTTGTCACCTCCCCTGAGATTGCCACGGCTTTTGCCTACACAGGAGATCTGAAGTTCAACCCCTCGACGGATTCTGTGCCCTTTATCGACGAGGCTGGCGCCCCATCTGAGTTCCGCTTCACACCTCCAACAGCCAACGAACTTCCTCAGAGTTTCTCTCCAGGAAATGATCTATATCAAGCCCCAGTTCTGACAGATACGTCAGAATACAAGGTTGATATCGACGAGGACAGCGACAGACTACAACTTCTGACGCCTTTCCAGCCATGGCAAGATGGAAATGCGCAGGATATGCAAGTTCTCATCAAGGTTGCTGGCAAATGCACAACGGATCACATATCTCCAGCAGGCCCGTGGTACAAATACCGAGGCCATCTCGAAAACATTAGCAACAATATGCTGCTTGGGGCTACCAATAGCTTTCTCGCTGATGCGTCGTCTCTCAGCATGATTGGCAAGGCCAAAAATCCAGCAAACGGTAAAATTCAGCCCGTGCCCCGAGTTGCTAGAAATTTGAAGCAGGCCGGAATTCGTTGGTGCATCATTGGCGACAACAACTACGGAGAGGGCAGTTCACGAGAACATGCCGCATTGGAGCCTCGACACCTGGGTGGTGTGGCTGTCATTGCCAAGAGCTTTGCCCGAATTCACGAGACGAATCTCAAGAAGCAAGGCATGTTTCCCTTGACATTTGCGGATCCGAGAGACTACGACAAGATTGCCGAAGGTGATGTTATTAGTCTGCTAGATGTGGATGGGAGTCGTCTCCAACCGGGCAAACAGGTCACAATGGAGGTTAGAACGAAAGACGGCACTCTATGGACTGCACAACTCAACCATTCTTATCATGCTCATCAAATAGAATGGTTGAGGTCTGGAAGCGCATTAAACTATATCAAACGGTCAACCCTTATGGATGGGGCGTAGTGGGAGAGGCAAAGGCTAGAAGATAGTCGCGGCTGAAGTTTGAATAATATTTTCTAATGAATTGATAGTAGATAACAAAGGATGCAACAAAAATATGAGTAAAAGAACGAACAACAAAAATGTGGTTTGTTGAACAACCTGAAGCTACCTGCAGGAAGGTGTTGAGACCTTGACACGAACGCGATATTGTTTAAAGAGATTGAGAAGACCCGTAGGGGAAAACAGGAAATCATGACAATGAGCAAGGGAAAGGAAAAGAAAACCTGGATTTCGCCACCTCACCATAGTGAAATCACGGAACGCCTTCAAAGCCATGTGCCAAAGACCCGAATGTAAAGCATCTTTACCAACTGAACCTCGATGGCGTAAGCCAAAAGCTCAGCCGCAAGGAACCCGACAAAAGACGGCGCTGGCTGAGCGAAGCTAAAGGCAGGTCGGAATGCTGGAATCCAGGGCAAGACAAAGCCGATGGCCATGATGGATGCAGTCGAGAAGACGAGGATCGGGGCAGCGCGGCTCTGGACAAATGGAATCTTTGCCGTGCGGAGAAGGTGCACAATGAGAGTCTGAGTGAGGAGGCTTTCGGTCGATTGTTAGTCAAGAAGTCCATCAACAAGGTCTGTTTGCTTACCCCTGGAGAAACCAATGTGTCTGGAACAGCTTGACAGCTTGCTTGTCGGCGGTAGACTTGATGCCGTAGTAACACCAGCCTAGAAGATATGTGCAAATGTCGATGACAGAGCTGGTTGGGCCGAGAACGACGACAAATCTGAAAATGTCTAGGCGCTCATTGTCAGTTAAGATCAAACTTTTGGGCAGAGGGAATTACCCATGGCGTTCCATCTTCTTGGCTCTCGCAGGTACTCATCATCGACCCTGTCCCAAGGAATCGCGATCTGGCTAATATCGTACAGAAGATTCTGAGCGAGAAGCTGGATGCTCATCATCTAAACCCAAGATTAGCATCTACGTTCCTAGGTAGTATGACACCAAGAATCACTCACCGGTGTAAAGGGTAGCCAGGCGCTCGCCGCCACAATGCTGAAGACGTTGCCAAAATTGGAGGATGCGACCATCTTAGAGAGCCAATGTCAGCTTTGGAGGTAGACACTAGTTGATAGATGGAGCAGCTCACCTTGATGTACTTAATCGTGTTGCCATGTGTAATTCGCCCCAGAGTAACGCTTTGAACTATAATCGAGAGCCCCTTCTCAGTCAAGATCAAGTCCGCACAGTCCTTGGCCACGCCGGCTCCCGAGTCGACTGAGATGCCAACGTCGGCATCTCGAAGGGCGATGCAGTCGTTGATACCATCACCAAGCATGCCCACGCAGTGACCTGCTTTCTGAAGGCTGGTAACAATCATGCTCTTCTGCTTGGGTGTCACCTTGGCAAAGACAGTGCACCGCTCCACGGCAAGGTCGAAGTCGTCGGACCCTTCCAGAGTCGCGAGATCGGGTCCAGTGATGGCCTCCGCATCCTCCTCTATGGCGTCTCCACGCTGGATGAGTTCCAGAGAACTGCAAACATTGAGAGCTACAGGTAGAGAGTCGCCCGTGAGGACCTTGACGCGGACTCCCAGCCCCGTCAGCCTGGCGATAGCATCCTTGGCGTCGTCTTTGGGTGGATCGACAAAGCTGATCATGCCTTCCACAGTCAAGCTCGTCTCGATTGTGCCGAGCTCAAGATCGTCGACTAGCTGAGGCTTGCCAAGATTTCTAGTCGCGACTAGAATCACCCGGTGCCCTTGTTGGTTCATGTGCGTAGCCCGCTGGCCGAGTTGCCGTCGTACTTCATGATCGAGGTGTTCACTCTTCCCGCGAACTCGCATAGATGAACACAGAGAGAGAACCTCATCGAATGCACCCTTGATGATGAGAAGATTGTTTCCGGTAATACCACGGACGATGCATCCCGATCGACGACGCTCAAAGTCAAACGGGATGGCTTGGACTTTATCGTAGTGGGCCACAGGGATCTCGCCTCCATCCGGCAGTTGACAGCTGAGAATGGCCCTGTCCATATTATTGCCGCTGTCTCCTTGGATCGAAGAATCCACTTTAGCAAGCTCAATGACGTCTAGGCTGTCTTCTCCCATAACGTCCGTGTATTGATGCACCGACAGCTCGTCCCTGGTCAAAGTTCCTGTCTGTTCGATCGTCAGTGCCTGTTGCAAAATGGTGATCATCAAAACAAATGTCCATCTTCATACCTTGTCACTACACAGAACAGTCATAGCCCCAAGATTCTGTACGCAATCGAGACGCTTTACAATCGCCCGTTTCTGAGACAACTGGTGGGCGCCCCGGGCGAGATTCGCATTGACGATAGCAGGCAACATTTCTGGGACAAGGCCGACGGCGACGCTGATGCTAAAGAGTGCGGCATTCGCCCAATCACCAGTGGTTTTGCCCGAAATGCACAAGACCTGGATATTCCGGTTAGTGGAACTGGGTTGATTACCTCTGTAAAGGAGATATTTACAATAGGGACCATGACCACCATGAAGCCAATGAGCATCCACGTAACATTGCGGATCCCTTTTTGAAATGAATTGGGCTGCCGCTTCTTTTCGATCTCCTTGGTCATGGTTGCTATGAGTACGTCTGTAAAAGTCAGTCAAGTCTTCCACGCGTCAGTAAGACGTTGATTCTTCCACCTACCGTCGCCCGTTCGAAGCACGAGTCCTGCACCATGACCAGACACGATGCTAGTACCCATCAGGGCCAGATTACCAAGATCGAAAAGGGAAAACTCGTTTTTCAAGGCATCTAAACCTGTGACCTTAAGCACCGGCTCGCTTTCGCCCGTCCAAGTGGACTGGCTGATTCGCAGAAAGGACGATTCCAGGATCAGGCAGTCGGCGGGAACCACGGCACCTGGCACAAGTATGACCACATCTCCAGGAACAAGATCACTGCTGGCGACAGTTGTCTCATTCAATGAGTGCGGTTGTTTGTCGGTCGAGGTCGAGTTGCATGAGGGTCGACGGACCCTGAACTTGCTCGTGATGGATGACTGAAGTCGAAAGACGGCCATGCCACTCTGGTATTCTTGCCAGAACCGCACGATACACGAGATCAATACCATAATCATTAGAACGGCAAATCCTTTCTATTTCGGTGTGTCAGTCAAGCAACTATCTTGTCTAGACAGTGCACTCACCCAGTTTGGAGGTGGCATTGCAGCATTGATGATAGCCAGGAAAATCAGCAAGATGTTGAACGGGTTTGGAATGATGGAAAGAAAGAGTATGAAGCCTGACGGAGGTCTCTGAGAGGATACAGCATTACGGCCGTGAATGCGTCGCCGGGCGAGCGCCTCAGTGTCCGAGATGCCATGTTCACTAGAGGCGAGATGATCAAAGACCAACTCTACTGGCATGGAGGCAAAGCCTCGCAGTATTCCTTCTTGTGTATCGTCCTGAACTGACTCCGGTCTTGCCTGCCAGGGCTGTAGTTGCGATCTAGAACTTGACCTGGCCAAAACGAGCTGGCGAAGCCAGGTAGGCCAGGTCTTGATTCTGCGGTGAATCATGGTCTCGGCGGTTCGCTGTTCATAGGTTGGTCTGTTCATGTTCTTCCATGTGACTATTAGTCGTCAGCCCAGACCCGTGCCTCCAATTCGCTAGATACAGACCTCTCGACAAGATTGAGTCTCAGAGTTAGGGCAGTTATGGTGGTTCAAAGTCTGTCGCATAAGACTTCGCAGCTCCTTCGGCAAGGACTGCTTTCCTGAGCGTGCGTGGAGCCTCCAGATTTGCGATGGCTAGAGCGGCCAAGAATAAGGGATGGTTTTGTGGATCGACAAGAGGGATCATTGGTGTGTGAGATTTGGTGGTTTTACACGAAAGAGAGGGGATTTGGGAATGTTTTATAGCAGACATTTGATATTAGAGCATCAGTTATTCTGACAGAGGAAAAGAGAAAATCTTTTTCAAGCGGCACGAAAGAGGTCAAGGCTACCCACCCTACCAGCTAAGAGTGATGAGTCAAGTCAAAAAGCCCGTAGTTCCTGGGCGCCGGGCCGAAGGCCTTGGCCGAGAAGAAAGTTCCCTGCAGCGCGAGCTAAAGGAATGGACATCAGGCAACCGTCTAAGAAGGCTGTGCATCTGAATCCCAGCACTTGTTACGGTTGGGTTGGAAGTCAAAGATCTGTCAAGCACATGCGTCGAGGAGAAGTTTGACTGATAGGCAGGAGGTTGGCTGGGACTAAAAGGAGTCTCGCAGGCACAGCCACCATCCACCATCCGTATGTCTCATCTCTCTCAAATGAAAGCCCGGATTAGGCGGTCTTTCGGTGAGGAGAGGCCCGAGACGGATACCAGCGTGCCCTTCAATCTTTGGCGTTAATTAAAAATCCCGGTCTCTATGTAATGAAGTTGTGTTCATTCATTGCGCGCTAGGAAGCACCGCCCCCAACACTGCCCCCTTAGCCCACTCACTCCTCGCCCGTCACTTCAGGGGCGCCAAGGGACATTTAGGATACGATCATGCCAATGAAAGTGCCTCACGAAATTTTTTGTCCAATGATAGCACTTCAGATAGCTTACTACTGCCTCTGCTTAAGAATAACATCCATCTCATCGCCAGAAATTTCCAAATCGACCTGAACCATTGCATCTCTTCCCCCAACATCATATACCTCACGGAGCTGGTTGTTCTGGTAAAGTCCATAACTTCCTTCACCAAGGCCAGAAAAGCGAAGTTGGATCCTAACCGTCTTTTGTAAGCGAAGGCTAAGGCCGGCGCGAGGAAGGCATATACTGACCGTTCGGTTTGCCCATCCCATGATCGCATAGTAACCGCCAGCGCCTTTAAATCAGCATCCCAATTGCCGCGCAAAAAGTCCACACCACTTGAAAGATCCACTTTGGTAACGAAAGGATAAGCGGCAAAATGCTCGTCGGTCCAAGGATTCTCGTACATCTTGTGTTGTCCATCAAAGACGTTGAGGCGACCATATGCGATGCCGGCATTGCCAGTGACAGCGTCGATATCTGGAGACCTGTATTCGAATGGTGTTGCCGACCTCTTGGTGGGATAGAATAAGCCTCCCTCCTCCCAGGTCGGGTTGAGAGTTGCATCCGCGTATGACAGCATGCCGTCCAGTAGGGAACGATCACCAAGCTCAGACACCCACATCATCGCGCATGCGAAGTTGGGCTTTGCAAATGGTGAGCGTACTAGTGAGAGCTCGTCTTCGGACACCATCTCTGATGCCTTTGCAAAGGTGGCAGGATCCATAGCTTCCATTCCCTGTGTCGATACCAGTTCTCTGATTTTGAATGATACCCTGGGGTGTGGAACGATCACATGATTTTCGAGCGACGGCTTGGCGAGAAAACCGGGAGCCAAATTCGCACTGATCTTACTGACGGCTTCATGATTCCACGAATTCATGAATGCCAGAGCCCTAGCATGCATCGGTAAACTTAGTTGTATGTTGACAGACATTCGCCTAGGAGTAACTCACCAAGACGTAAAAGCAACCTCATAACCAGTAGTCTTACTGCCCTGATTAGGGTTGAAATGGTCGTAAAACAACCCGTTGTCTTGGACCATGCCCTTCGCTTTCCATGCTGCTTGATACTTTGCCAGGACATCTGAGGAGATGTCCGTCTTATCTCTTACGTCATTATAACGCAGCGCGATCAGCTGTTTCGAAACTTTAGAGCACAATTGGTAAGATGAGATAGAGGCCAAATGACTGACCGGGAACTGGTTGCAAACGACGAAGATGGCGTTGGGCTCGCAACAGACTCCCATCCAGTTTTCACGCTCCATTTCCTTTAGAATGGCGGCCTGGAGAGACTGTCTATTATAGGAGAACTTTTCTGGCCCCATGCCCCAGAAGATGGGATTCCAGTTAAATGTGAGTGCGCCGTCCACGTTGTACTTGTCGTCATTGAAGAGCATGGTATAGAGCGAAATCATCAGGAGCAAATGCCCAGAGTACTTTTCACTGAGTTAGTCAGATCATCTTCTACCCAGAGACTGAAGAATACCATGATGTTTTCTCGAACAACAGGGTCTGCCCAAGGCTGTCTAAGCTGTTGAAGATCGGGGTCTAGTCGCTTGCCGCTGTGACTGGTCAGAAACCAATAGCCCCATACATCCCGAAGCAGCATCTTATGGATTAGCATATCGATTAGGGACTTAAAGGTAGATCTTAAAAGAGGCAGGTGGTGATAATGAGCGGCTCCCGCGGCGTAGGTCATGATTGCTAGTTGGTAGCGGTAAGCGTCGAGCCATTCCTGGCCTGGCTCTTGACTCCCCATATGGCGCCATTCGCCGTCTTTCTGTTTCGTCAAGTTGTAAAAGTGTCTCAAGTGACCTGCCTGCTCACGTGAAAGCTTGGGAAATTGTAGAATGTATTTCTCATCAAGTGTCCCTGGGAGGCCTTGTTTCGGTGCTTCTAGGGAAATAGCTCCTCTCTGCACACCTCGTGCGCCGCTTGAGCTTTGCAGATAGGTGTTAGTGCAGGCCCGACCTCGATGCGGGTTGGAACATACGTTGTGATAGTCGTAGACATGGTGATACCTTGATGTTTTAGAACGGTTGGGAAAGCCTGGGCGACGAGGGAAATATGTTTGGTGAGGGTTGAGGCTATGGTTTTATCACAGATAGAGAGGGTTTATATAATAGGGGGATAGTGAGTTTCTCGTCGATCTATGTACGGCATCGGTCCGGGTTTCAATCAGATGGGGTCGGGCTTGTTTATAGTAGCGAGGGCGAGGTGGGTCGTCAAGAGTTGACTTGGCTAATCCGACCAACTTGACACTAATAGTAGTCCACGATGTAGCTCATGTAGATAAACAAAGGATACTTGATTGGGTACATTAGGTCCCGGTCCGGGCACCCTTTAAAGGGTGTGTGTGCTAGCTAGGACCGGAATTCACATATTAAATCAGGTCATGTCGGCTTCATCAGAATCACGTGTCTAAGCCGATGTACCCGATGTTCCTCGACTTCCCCTCGACAAGAAACATTTCGTCAGTTGATCGACTGTATGTGCGGCACCGGTCCGAACTTTAGTGAAACCGGAGTCGGACTTATTCGTAGTAGCGAGGGCGAGGTGCATCACCAAAAGCTGACTCAGCTGATTCAACCAACATCTCATCTTCTATTCTAGGTACTGAAGTGTAATACTATCCAAGGGAGGTTGTACGAGTAGTAGGATGTCATCAGGTATAAACAACGAAAGACAGCACCCATTATAAGCAAAGGCAATCGGCGGCCTTTCTCAACACATCACAACCAAATCTCCTTCGATATTCCTTCCCAATACAGCCCTTTCCAATCTCGCACCTTCTTTTAATGTGTATAGAAAACCTTTGCAATAATCTTCCACTCGCCATCAAACTTCATCAGAGTGTGGAAATCCGTGTACGTAGATCCATCCGGAGAGTTCTCCATCTCCAGCTTAACAACAGCCGTCTCTGGAGTAATTGCCACGACATCGGTGCGGGTTTTGATAGTTGGCGAGCCCCCAAACTTTTTCGAGTAGTCGATCAGTTGCTTCCATGATCCCTCAGCCCTGGTTCCATCGGGCTGGTACCCGTACATGATAGCGTCCGGGTGGAAGGCGTTTGTGAGAAAGGATTCATCGCCTGTGCGACCCCCTTCGACGTAATACTTTTCGATGACCTTCACCACCGCTTCGTAGTCGGTTACGCTGACACTCATTGTGAAATTGCAAAGAGTAACAAGGTTGTGCTTGGAGTATGCTGGTTTGTATGGACCAAGTCGAGATATGATTTCTTCCGCGCGTCGGACAAATGCCTGGACTAATGCTTGGAGATAAATGATAGAGTAAAGAAATACCTAGATATGCCAGCCTTATTAAGGAGTCCTTTCTCCAGCAACATCTTCCCAGACCGCCCCTTCGCATGGAGGTGAAATTCAGTTAGAGGTCAGGTCTGTGTCTGTTTGCAGTGAAAGGTGCTCAAACTGGATCCTTGATTGGTAATAATAAAAGTTTAAATCGCATGTTAGATGATAAATGAGCTTACAAATCTTGCTGGTAGTAACATCTCCAACGATGTTTTGTTCGACATAGCGTATTTTTACCCCAACGCTCTCAACTACGATGGATCTCTAACAGTGATAGAGCATAAATATGAATGACCTCGCCTCTTTAAGTAAACGGATCCTGATGGTATTACATGGATTTAACTGAACCTTGACAATGGACAACAAAATCCCAACTCATATGAAAGCGTTGAGGCTAGTCAAGGTAACTACCTCATTCGCAAATAATTACTCCAATCCGTTAGCTATTCTAACACAAAAGCCAGTTCAATGAGAATTACCAACTGAAGGACGACATTCCTGTTCCTACTCCTGGTGATGGCGAGCTGCTCGTGCGCGTCAAAGCCTCCAGCTTCTGTCATACCGACTACCAAGTCTACCAGGGCGTCTATGGCACTCAGCTCCCTTTCACCGGGTCACACGAGCCAGCAGGATTCATCGCCGCCTTGGGCCCCAATTTAAGCGGGGACTGGGCTGTTGGAGACCGTGTTGGAGTACTTAACTTCCGGAATCCTTGTGGATCTTGTGCGGGTTGTCGATGGCGACTAACCAAGTTTGGGTCACTTGACGCCAGGTTCTGCGAAAATAAGATCATGGGCGGCCTTGCCGGCGCCGATGGGGGCTTTGCCGAGTACATGATCGCGGTAGACTATGCTCTGGTAAAGTTGCCGGACAACCTGTCGTTTGAGCAGGCTGCGCCTCTCATGTGTGCTGGTGTGAGTATCTCACCTCATCTACAAGCGAGCGCTACTAATTGCAGGCCACGTCATGGAATGCCATAAAACAATGCCAACTGAAGCCGAGCGAGACTTTGGCTGTCGTCGGCATCGGAGGGTTGGGTGTTCTTGCAATCCAGTTCGCAAAGGCTCTCGGCTTACGAGTCGCAGCAGTTGATGGTAGTGACGTTGGAATCAGAATTGCAGCAAACGTACCACGGCATCTTAAGCCCGACATCATCTGCAAGCTACACAACCCTAATACTATCGAGAAACTTGCCCAATTTTCAGACGGCATGGGACTTGACGCTGTTATCACTTGCACCGATGATGTTGCAGCAACCGATTGGGCACTCCATCGTCTACGGTACGGAGGCGTGGGTGTTGTTCTGGGACTCCCGAATGATGGATTCAAATTTGATCCGTTCAACATCGTATTTCGCGAGCTCATCATTCGCGGCTCACTGCACAGCAGTGTGCAAGAGGTGAAGAAGATGGTAGACGTTGTGGCAGAGCAGGGGATTTGTAGCAAGATCAACAAAGTCCCACTGCAGCAGGGAGAGAGATTGCCGGAGAGAATTGCGGCTCACGAGTTTCAGGGACGCGTGGTAGTGACTTTGTAGCATAGGTGCGCTATTATTATTGTCTTCAAGAGTCCAATGGCGAGCCCCCAAGAGACCGTCAGCCACAAAAGATACAGTTCTCAATACATAGGTAACCAACACTGCATATCAACGCAACTCTTTCTGCAACTCGCCCCAACCCTTTGCCCTTGCCCTTACAGTGCTCAAGTCGTCCATATTCAAGAGCCCAATCTTCTTGTTAACCAAAACTCGCCACGCAATCTCTTTAACGTTCGGGGGGTCGGAAGGCGTATCCCAGTATCGGGCTAGTAGACCGCGGGATTCTGCTTGTTCAATCTGCGTTGATGCCCTGTCTTTTTCCAGCTCCGTCTCCCCGTGCAGGGCAGAATCATTTGCGGGTCTGAATAGTTTGGCGTTTCGGAATCTCGTCGACGCCAAATATGAATTCGAGACGTTGTATTTATACGTGGGCGGATCTGTCGTAAAGTCATCCTCAACAGACACGAGTTGCTCAAGCTTGGCGTCCCAAAAGATATCTCTATGCGTTGCATTCGTAGCAAGAACAGAGCTGAAAGGTGTGTTCCCGGTCGCCACAACTGTCAAGGGTCGCGTGACTCTCTTTTTTCCGTTCCAGTAGGTAAGGTAATCGAGATCTCTCAATGGCTGTAATTGCGCATCTACCTCGTCAAATGTCTCTTTCCCTGAAGTCTTGAGGTCAATGACGAGGATCAATGTGTGTGACGGGGCGTGGTTATAGACGCCGCGCCAATTCCCTTTACTCAATGGAGCGTTCTGTGCCTCCAAGATGCGTTGTAGAGGCTCGAGGTATAGCGACTGGAGGGTCCTATCGTCACTGAGGCCTGCTTTTGAATGTCCGACAAGAAGATTAGAGCCGCGTAAATGAACATCAGCTTCAACACTGACGCATCCAGAACCAAGTGCTTCGAAAAGAGGAATTCGGCGTTTGTAGTCATTGTGCGAGTGAACTGGTACAGGACGAGCATGTCGGAGAAAGGACTGGCGGTCCGCATCCCAGATTTCTGGGCTATCATGGCCAATGTCATGCCCAAACCGCAGGCTAAATAGATCGTTGGGTATGTGGGCCAATCCCATATCGACGCGGTATATGTAGGCGGATTCGCCGACGAGACTTGATACCGGATCAATGTTAGATATTGACGGAAGTGGGTGCTCAGGGAAAACTTACCCCAAAACTAAGAGGCCAGCAATGTATCTTAGAAAATTCTTTTGAAGATGGCACCCAAATGTCATCCCCCAAGACCAACGTTCATCGCCGCATTTCCGGTTGTTCCCGCCTGGGAGAATGGAATCGTTGGTAGAAGTCATGGCAGTTGACTGTGTTATTTTGGCACATTGAGCAACATTGCTGCCAAGTGCATAAATAGAACCAGATCAGTGTGTGCTTTAAGTGGCTGCCTAGTCGTCATCATTGGGTGGAGTTTGTCACATTACGCGGCCGAAACGGTTCGGAACGCGGCAGACAGAGCTGCGCCTCCATAACTAGCACGTAAGTTACGATCTAGCCTGTGAAAAGCACTAATTGTCATTAGTATGCGCCCAAAAGAAATTCTTCTGCCTGGGAAGGATCCTAAATAAAGCATCACCTTCCTTATGGTTAACAGTGCGTCCCCATTGACTACTCTCAACGCCAAACGGGACGGCTTGAACTTTGTCGGAATGGCCTACGGTGATCTCGCTTCCATCAGGCAGACGACAATTGAGCATAGCCCTGTCAATAACGTCTCCTTGGATGGAGGAATCCACTTTCACGAGCTCAAGGGCGCGTCTAGGTTATCTTCTCCAACGGTGTCTGTGGACCGAGCTCGTCCTTGGATGTTGTTCTATCACTTTATGCCAACCAAAATGGGGATCAAAGTACCTCAATCAATATCTCAGTAATTGCAACGGTAAAGGCTCTCTGGGTACAATATTATATCAATCATGATAGACTTCTCTGCCATGTCAAAGACAAAAGTAGCGCTCGAAACATAGAGATATTGACCTGTCAAGCAAATCTGTTACGCAATTCTTGTAGTCTCCTTTCAAGTGCTGCCATCCTTTCTCTCTCTTGTTTCCGTAATTTTAGCTCATCTTGAGCCACTGTAATATTCCGCAAACACCCCTCCCTCCGGCAAATCTTCTCTTTTGGGAGTGTTATCCCGTTGGTTCTGACGCTGAATACTTGTCCTGGAGGATTTCGCTTAACAGATGGCTCTCCGGGATCCGAGGTTGGAGCCTGGGGCAAAGACATGTTGACTGTCGTCATCGTGGCAGATGAAGGCGTTAACGTTCGGGCTGATGGGGTCGTATTGATGGGGACTGCGCGTCTTTTGCTCGTAGCCGCATTCTGAGTCGCTTCTAGAGTCTGGACTGGATCCATCTGTTCTGGGAATCCTCCTGTTGATACCCCCTCTTGCGGAGCATCCACTGGTGCAGAGACCAACACAGCTCCGGGAGCAGGAGGCATCGCTGCCGAAACGCTTCGTGTTGTTTGCTGTTCTCCAGATATCTCTGCATCCGACCTTGTCGCCTTAGCAGACCCTGTCCCAGAGCCGCGGTTATCGGCGGGAGGACCAATGCTACTATTTGTTGCAGAAGGAGGCCCACGCTTGTCCTGAATCATGACCTCGAGTTGCTTTTGCATAACCGCAACACCGTTCTCAGCCGCCTGGGCACTCTTTGTAGCCGCTCGCGCTGACTCTTCAGCCGCCGCGGCACTTTTCCTACCAGAGAGAGCTGAACTCTCGCCAGCTGCAGCACTCCTCGTGCCCGCTTCGGCAGTCTTTTGCGTGGCACGCATGGTCCCTACACCAACCCCGGCCATAATTGTGCCAAAGATCCATGTGGCTACTGTGGTCGCCGTTTCAGTAACTGAGCTTGACGTTGTCACGGTGTGGTTGGTGGTCGAAATGACATAGTCGGCAAAGGAGTCCAATTTGGAATTCTCCAAGGTTATGGTGGAGAAAGTTCCATGCAGTTGACCTTTGAGTTCATGAGTAGGCGCAATGTTGCTGTGCTTCGATTCGAGCTCAGATGAAGCAGCTCTTGATTTTTCACAATCTCTCTCGTCACTCCCTGCGTCACAATCTCGTGACGTGACGCTGACCGGGTTCAAGTCTTTCCAGTGAAACTCCAACTCCTCCGTGGCTGTCTCCATACGCATTCTGTTTGACACCGGGTTGAACCTGAAACGTTTTTTATGGCTTAGGTTCAGAAACGTCCTGCCGGTACGGCCATTCATGCCTGGAACCCTCGGCCTTCGCCGCATCCAGCCACCTAGAACGGGTGTCCAGTCACTCCATCGTTCAGGGGATCCGCCCCGGATTTCCGGGTCGGCGACAACTGAGTGAGTGGCCATACCAGCAAGTAGTAAGATATCAGCTCAGGCCTGGCTGTGCTTGGTTTTCGTGCGAGGCTTATAGTACTGCAATGGAAGTTTCAGCGGTGAGGCGATGCGGGGAGGCCTGAAAGTGCAGCCTGATTCTCTGAACGGCCGTACTTCGCAGTGTAGTTTTAGTAGGGATTCCTCACGTGACGACTGCACTGCATAATAAGCTTCCCAGTTTCACAAGGATTATGTACTCAAGCTCATAAACTACTGGCAGAAGGAAGACATCTGTTGCTTCCATGTCAAGAAGCCGGCGGTTGATATCTCCTACAGCGGCTGGAGATTCCCATTTCTGAGAAATCAATTCAATCTGTTCTTTATTATAGTTGCAGCCCGGTCATCAATGGGTTAACTAAGCCCGGAGATCAGGAAATGAATTCTCTCAACCCGGGATGAAAGAACTAGACCGATCGTAGCATTCGCAACTACGATAATGATAGCTCAGCTCAAGGAAGGTCATGAGCCATGTCAATGTCAATAGCGAGATTTGTGTGCATGTTGAGGAAGGCTGACAATCTTTTGACAACACCAATAGACTGGCCTTGTCTTGACTAGGCAGTCTAACCTTGCTCCAACATGGGAAACTTACATAAAGAACAAAAATGAATCCCGTG
Source organism: Fusarium sp. MBC 441 (assembly GCA_030779165.1). Lineage (NCBI taxonomy): Eukaryota > Fungi > Ascomycota > Sordariomycetes > Hypocreales > Nectriaceae > Fusarium > Fusarium sp. MBC 441. Next base: position 92,617 of record JAPFTC010000369.1, read on the forward strand.
AATATTAATAAAAAAAGCACCCTGCCCTGACGAATGAAGGAACGACTTCTGTCGCTCAAGTAACCAGATTAGCACGTCATTGACATGTGGAGATCTTAGCCAAGTTTGGCTTGGGCCCGATGCTAACATGACATTGCAGAACCTAACATGACTCTGGCCAAGATTGATGCATGATAGGCAAATGATTGCGTCTTTCTGGCAGCTCTTCATGTGAGCGGGGTTTCATGTATGAAACGGGTGCATTCGCGATTCAACTCAGCCATGGTGTGATTTGGAGATCTCGGTCCCTCGGCCCCTTCGGCCTATAAAGAGACAGCCGATATCCTTCATATTGCCCTCAAGTCTGATCATATCCTTCCAAGCTCTAGCAATTCATTCAAACATGTCGACAACTACAACTCAATCCGAGACGGTTCTTAGAACCAGGCTCGAGACAAGCCAACATCCCAAGCCGCTGTCTCTCTCTGGAGCGCTTGATCGCTTCGAGTCTGAGGAGCTGACACCCGTAATTGGCCGTGAATATCCCAGTGTCAATCTGGTCGATGACATTATCAATGCCGAAAACTCGGACGAGCTTCTTCGAGACCTTGCAATCACCAGTAAGTTCGACCAACTTCGTCGTGTCTCATTAGGACCTGCTGACAGCCAATTACTAGTTTCCCAGAGGGGTGTTGTCTTCTTCCGAGCCCAGGACAATCTGACCGATGAACTACAAAAGGTGCTGGCTCAGCGCCTTGGCGAGTCCGTCAACAAGCCAAAGGAGTCGACCCTACACATCCACCCTCTCCTCAATGGTACTCATGAGTTTGGCGTCGCCGACAACGAAATCAGCACCATCTCATCTCAGGGTTTCAAGGCCCTCGCTATCGGCCAGAAGGATCGAGATGATCGCAAAGGCGGTGCTGCTTCATGGCACAGCGACATTCAGTTTGAGGAGTTCCCAGCTGACTACACAAGCCTTCGCTTGACCCAGCTCCCATCAACAGGTGGTGACACCCTGTGGGCATCAGGCTACGAGATCTACGACCGCTTTAGCGACCCCTGGCAGAAGTTCTTGGAGGGTCTCACAGCAACCTTCAAGGGCGAAGGATTCATCAAGGCTGCCGACGCTCGCCCAGACAAGTTCCAGATCTACGAAGAGCCACGTGGCAACCCTGCCAATGTCGGTCGCGGGCTTACGGCAGTTCACCCAGTTGTGCGAACCAACCCAGTCACTGGCTGGAAGTCCGTCTTCGCGATTGGCAACTTCCCTCAACGCATCAACGAGCTGAGTGTACGCGAGAGCAAGGAGCTGTTGGAGCTCCTGTACAAGAGGATTGAGGAGAACCACGACCTGCAGGTCAGGTTCAAGTGGAGAAACAAGAACGACATCGGTTCGTACTCGCCAGTTCTGCAATACTGAGAAAATCCAAAGACTAATTACCTTTCAAGCAATCTGGGATAACCGCAGTGCCTTCCACAGCGCGACCAACGACTACGATACTCTGGGCGACCGTGTAGGTCATCGTACCGTAGGAATCGGCGAGAAGCCATACTTGGACCCTCAAAGCCAGTCAAGGACAGTTGCACTTAGCCAGAATTAGAAAGCTGCTATGGTCACTTAAAGTTTCCCCGGTTCTATAGTGGAGAAAGCATATAAATACAGACAGGATATCGACACCCATTGATGTCCCAATGGCCTATCTAACCATATCGTTGTCTAGCTCTCGCATGGTTATCTTTCCAGAAGCCTTGTTAGGAAAGTAAGCAAGAATAGTGGCTGAGGGAGGTATTAAGGACTTGCTAATAGCTGATGCTGGCAATAAGCATCAGAGGACGAGGGGATCATACCAAAGCACAAGATCACGTGCTGAATGCAAAAAATAAAATACGTGGAATCTAATCAAAGCCTCTGGGTTGCTAAAAAAAGATTACGCCAGCGCCTTCTCCATTGGATCATGGAGTTGGCAACTCGGCCGAGGCGCCCCCCTCGAGAAAGCCTGCCAAAATTGAGTACATACAGGTATGAGGAGCAAATAACGCCACGCTACGTACCTATAGGAAAACTCAACATTCTAATCTATTGCATTAATTTGTTTCTTCCGACCCTTCGGGTCAGTTATCCCATCAAGGTAGGAGCCACTATAGCATACAGTCCATTTTCGGTTCGTTAGAGACCCCCTCCGACACCTCGCCTGTCAACTCCATGGTAAGTATCCACGTTGTGCCTTTGTCAGACGCATCGCGCGTGTACTTGAGTCTGAAGCTGTATTCTTCATAGACCACCACGGCGCCTAGTAATAGGGATGAGGTAGTCGACTCTTTGAACTGGTCCTGAAGCGTCAGTGTGTCCAGGACGATGTGACTGGGGAAATCATTGACATCTGCCCATTCGTCACTGTCAAAGAGGGACTCTAGAGAACCCATGCAGATATTCGCCGCGGTTGCACTAGAGTCCCATGAGCCTGCATAGCTACTGGTCGCTTTCAGCGTCGGCTATGCGGCCTCGTTGTCCGTGTGTTGGCCGTGGGAAGCAACTGGGAGATAAAACTCAACTTTGTCACAGTGTTCAGTGTGTTGTAGGTTGCATCTATGAGTAGGGATACCTCAGCCATGGATTGTTTGGTTCCATAGTTAAGGAAACATATAAATATAGACAAGATATTGAACCCCTATGATGTCCTAATAGCCTGCTTAACTCTATCGTCATCCAGCTCCCTCAGTGTCATCTTTCCAGATATTCTGCCTTTGGCCTCATTTAAAAGCTGGTTCCTAAGCATGAGGGTAGGCGTACAACTCCACGCATGACAGAAACTATTCATCCTCACATCTCCGTATGGACTTGTCCGTGCATCTGAAGGGTCATAACATTCCCAGAACGTATCAGCACCAGCCTTGATCATACCACCCCAGTACGATCTTATAATCTCGAGACACTTCTCGTAACAGCCTGCTGTGATGAGTGCATCGCAGACATGGTGCCAGAGGTACGGAGTCATGGGCTTGATGGCAGCGGGATGTGTCAGGGTGTTGAGCAGAGCGCTGCGAGCGGTTTCGGGTGAGAAGGCTTCAGCGAGAACAAGCCAAGATGCTGATGCGTAGCTGATCTGCGCTTTTGGACCTGATACCACCACACCGTCGGACAGGAACATTTGGGCAGCTTTGGTCATCCCCTTGATCGTTTCCTGGTGAGGGAAATCAAGCTGCAACAGCTGTGCAAGTTTGGCGACTTGCTTAAGGCAGAAGAGCATCACTCCATGTGACCCTGCGGTGGTATCGACCTCTCTGTTCCAGTCTAAGAACTTGATGTCCGAGCTGCGTTCGGGTTCGAAGATAAAGGTTTTAGGGTTAACGTGTTGCAGTGGCCGCCGAAGACACCCAAGCGCTGTCGCCCACAATAACCGCCCAGTTTCCAAGTCCCCAGATGCCGCAACGTAGTCATAGACAACACTACCAAACAGGGAGTCGTATTCAGTGAGATAGTCGGCTGAGGCAGCCAGTTTTGGCCTCTCGAACAGACAAGCAGGCAACGACCCATCATTCCGTGCAACAGCCGCAAATTGCAAGATGCACCGCTTGACGAGGTCAAAGTCTTTGAGTGTACTGTAGTTGGCTAGTGCTTGAAGTCGAAGATCGCCGATCCACATTCTCCGGTCTCTTCGTGGGCCGTCTTCAAAGACAGACTGCATACAGTCTCTGAGAGTAAGTATGCTGACACAGTCGATATCTTGAAGAAGCTGGTCGTCAAACTCAAAAGTATCGAGTTCATGATCTTGACTGATGGCGCTAACGCACTCGCAGGCCACGTCAGAGATAGCGATTTTGAAGTTGGATGAAGTATCGATAACTTGAACACGTAGGAAGCGAAAAGCATGGCGCCGTCGGATCTTGACATCGTCAGGACAGACGTCAATGTTGATGATCTCGTCAGGCAACCAACCCTTGCTAAGCCATGTTTCTACGCCATCCATTGACATGGTGACATCCAAAGGAGATTCGCCGAATGTGAGACGAAGTCTGCATGGTGCGTCCATGTTGGCGCCAACACAGGAAATCCGAAACGACAAATGCCCGACCATGTGGATGCCAAAGTCGAGCACAAAGTCAGAGTCTCTGCCCCATGCTAATGAGGGAAGATCAGAAAGTTCGTGGGTGCCAGGTTGTATCCGTAACCCGAAGTGATTGTCGTCGCATGGTGTGAAAGAAACAAAGCGTTGTGGACGTCGAGTCCAGCGATGCAAGGTCGGGTGAAGAGAATCCGCAAGCAGCTCAAACGGCGAGGACGTTGCAGAAGAGGATTGGGGTATCTTTTGATGCATTGTGTCGAGTATGATATGTGTGTGATATGGAAGAGTAGAAGAAATGATGGGTAGAACACATTAGTCTAGGTAGAGACCAGTTATCCTACCTCCACTACCATGGAAGAACACGCGGCCATGACAAAGCATCGGGCCATTGCCCTCGGGTGAAGATCTCCCCATGAAATGCCAGTAGCTGCCGAGGGCCGACATTTCGATATTGATTGACCCGAAGTTTGACGCATCTCGCGAGTGTCATCAACAATGAACGGGCATGATCCCCGCCTCGGAAGCAAAACACGGACATGGGGAAGTCTTCTCGGATGCAAATTCGGAGAAACCCCCCATGCCGAAGAGAAACTCTGCCGAAGTCACCAATGGCATTCTAGCGCCAAGTCCCGCAAGTCGCGTCGCGAACCTTGTGGGGGAACCGTGTCAAGTCACGAGAGCCCTTCCCCGCATGACGAGTCAAAAGAGTTACCTTGGTAGCCAACAATCCCCGCGGTTCAGCTGCACCCCAGGATTCCAGGGAAATAAGGTCATCGGTGGAGATGGAGCCGAGTGTTCTTCGATCGAGGGGTCGGATGTGAGGATGGTTCGAGTATATAGCTTAGCCCTTCCTTTCCGAGAATAGCATCAAGTTCTAGAACCTAATCTCATCACCAAGCTCCTCCGCTACCCACTTCAGCCCTCGGCATATTCGCCCATCATCCTGTACATGATCCATCATGGCAAAGGCCGAGACTGAACACCACGAGCCCTCCAAGGGTCACGATGACCCAACGGTCGAACATACCGATGACCAGCTGCTGGGGCGAGCTATCCAGCAGCAGGAACACAACCGGACATGGGGACAGAGTCTACGTAAAGACCCCTGGCTCTTGTTCTGGATTGGTGTGATGCTTTGGACCTTGATCGTTCGAGGCTTCGAGGCTGGCGCATCAGGAGACGTCCTCAGTATTCCTACCTTTAGAAAGAGATTCGGTGTGGCCATGGACGGCAGCTACTTCATTGCAACAAACTGGCAGTCAGCCATTAGCGGCGGCCCTAACGCGGCTGCCATTGCCGGTGCCTGGGGTGCCTCCTTTCTGTCCGACAGATATGGCACTAAGCCCATCATCCTACTAGCTGCCATGATCAATCTAGCTTCAGTGGGTGTCGAGTTCGGCGCCACATCTCTTGCCATGTTCTTCGGTGGCAAGATGATGAACTTTTTGGCAATCGGTGCCCTTCTCAACCTTTGCACCGCGTACGTCGCCGAGGTTTCCCCTCTAGCCATCCGAGCCAGCGCTATCGGCTTCTGCAACTTGTCTCAGTGCATTGGGCCGTTCCTTTTGGCAATCATGTCCTACTTTACCTCCAAGTGGGACAACGACTGGGCCTGGAAATCTCTTGTGGCCGCGCAATGGGGCTTTACCGGGGTGGCTCTCGTTGGCCAGATCTTCATGCCCGAGTCACCTGTCTATCTGGTTCGCATGGGCAAGATGGGAGCCGCCCAGAAATCTCTCGAGCGGCTCTACTCGGATCCGCAAGATGCCAAGGGTCATCTCCACCGCATTCAGCTCACTCTTGAAGAAGCGGAGCTGTCCAACACGGGATCATATCTCGACTGCTTCAAGGGGACAAACCTTCGTCGAACCTTGATTGCAGTCATGGTATTTCTCTCTGAGCCCATGTCAGGCCTGGGATTTGTTGGCAGCTACGGCGCTTTGATGTACCAGTTTCTGGGCATCTCGGACAGCAAGGCCTTTGAGCTGAAGATTGGGGCACAAGTTCTCTCCATGAGCGGCGCCATGATCGCGTTCCTTATGTCCGATTGGTGGGGCCGTCGACCCATGTACATCATGGGGTGTTCGTCGCTCTGCGTACTCATGCTCTGCATGGCGATATCGGGCTCATTTGACACAAAGGCTGCCATCACGGCCTCGGTGGGGTTCTACACCATGTTCAACTTCTTCTACAATGTAGGCGTTGGATCTACTGTGTACGCGCTTGCCGGCGAACTCCCCACGTCTGTTCTAAGGGCCAAGACACTGGCCATTTCCATCTCGACTTCTTCGGCATTCAACACCATGTGGTCCTTCGTGGCTCCATACTTGTTCAACTCGGATTATGCCAATCTCAAGGCCAAGATTGGGTACGTGTTTGGCGCATTCATGCTCATTTTTGCTGTTCTTGCCTTTCTATATGTTCCCGAGACGCGTAGAAGGACCTACGAGGAGCTGGATGAACTGTTCATGAAGAAAGTGCCCACACGTCAGTTCCGTACGTACGTTACTGTGGCTGAACAGCGAGCAGCAGAGGCCTATGCTGCGCAGGAGAAGACAATCGGCGAGCAGAAGGTGTGAGGAGGCTGGTTCCTTAAAGGTAAATATGTTGCATGTACGGAAAGTCATTAGTCATGTTGTGCTCAAGCAAGGAAGCATACGAATTGGATGGCAGTCTAGTCTTCAATCTCGTTTTGTCGTACAGGGCGCCTGCAGCCACCTTGAGGCATGAAAAGGGGCTATTAAGAGAGAAAACGAGGGCATCGCCAAATGCGGTGATGTTAAGCCCCCCATAGTGGGGCTGCACCGACCAATTAGAGTGTGTTGCAACTCAGCACGTTTTTAGTCGTCATGTGACCCCGGAGTGTAATCCAAATCCAGACTAGCGAATCATCGCGTGAATGGAAGCTAAGAGCTACCTACCCTGTAGGTTTCGAGAGACACTTCTGGATTAGTATTAAGAAATTTCCCCAAGTCAATAAAACGCGATTTATTCGTACTTGATGGGTAATTGATCGTTAAAATTCGTGGATATTTTTCTCACATAAGAAGTTTTCCATCAATTTGCCTCACTACACTAAAATGTGGTTCTAAAATGTGGTCGTCTGCTCTTTGCACAAGTATTGGGGAGAATGGCGGTGGGTATCCGGGGCAGCGCTCTGTTTATCCAAGTAATAAAAGCAGTAAGTTGGCTCACCAACCACCATGATAGCACGCCTCATCTTATCTTGATTGATCAATGATTGACCTTTCCGATGATTACCCTAGACTCATTTCCCAAGAAGTGCTTGAAACTACCGTCTTGATCATCCTCATCCCCAGACATCAGAGAGTGACATTTGCGGGGGAACGCGACCTTGACAAGGGGGAGTCAACCCACTATGCCTACTCTGGTTAGCTCACCAAAGACTTCTCGTCCTCGGGGAATCTGCTTCCGAGTCAGCACCTGTTTTTGCACGAATTCCCCGCGAGGTAACATTTTAAAAAGCCGATCCTACCCCACTTCCCCAGAGGAAAATCCGAGCATCCCAGCTGGCTGGCACCCTTTCGGTTTTGTCCGTGTGCCATGCAGAAACGGACGGTATTGCTGATCGGCAAACATGGTCGACACCGGCCCATCACCCTCTTCGGATCATGGTACACCGAAGGCTTTACGCAATCTCAAGGCATGCGACCTCTGCCGGAGCCGCAAGGTGAAGGTACTGTGAACGCCAAGATGTTTCTTTCGAGGCGGGAGGTAGCTGACAGTGTCCTAATGCAAGTGCCGTTATGCAGATGGTGACACTACCTGCCAAGGATGTAGGCTATCAGGTGCCGAGTGCACGCAAAACAAACCCAGGCGTAAAAGGGGCCCAGCTAAACGGTAAGCTACTCTTAGCCACGCCCGCTCCCTGTTCTCTGGGACGACACTGACTTGCATTCCTAAGTCCCCTGGTCCAGCGCTCACCCAACGATACGACAGTGTCAGGTGCGCAAGCCTTTTCTAGCCCTGGTACACCCGGGTCAGTTGGTGAATCGTACCTCGATCCTCCACGCCCTGATACATCCCTGGCCGAGGAGGAACCAGACGACCAGAGTAGCCAAGCATCTCCAGACTCAAGGCAGGGCGACTTGGACTTCAAGGGGCTGTGCTCCCGTTCGCTGATCCTAAAAATTCTTACCGACTGGTCTCGCTTCGTTTATCCACTTGCTCCCCTTTTGCACAGGAAGAAATTTCTGAAAAGGGTTCTCCAGCATGAAGATGAGAGGAACCCGACATTTTGCGCCCTGGTCCTGACCACGTGCGCCATGACCGTCTCAACTCTCCGACGACGGAGTTTTTACAATTATCCAAGCGTCACCGTGGATAAATGCATCGATATGGTCGAACGAGAACGCATGCTGTTGCCTGTATCATATACTCCCGAATGGTGCCTCGCGCGTTATAACTTTGCTTCATCTCTGAGCGCGCTGTATGGATTGGACGACATGCGTGTGTATCAGGCTATTAAGGACGCCATGGCCGGCATCCAATGGCTTCTATTTCACGAAAAGGGAACAGAATCAGTGCATGACCAGGAGATGGTGAAGCGACTTTATTGGCTGCTTGGCATGTGGCAGCTGTAATGCCCCCCTGACGCTTGACCTGTTGCTGGAGCACTAACATTGATTAGGGGCACCGAAATACAAGGCCAGCCACACCTGACATTCCTTCCCGGTCCTCCATTTACACAAGCTTTGCAGACTATTCGTCCCAAGCCTCTATCTGATGCGGAGCTGGGAGTACCTGACGCGGAAACGAACGTGTCGGCGTTGTGGCCAGCGGCGCCAGCCTCGTGGCTTAAAGACGATGACCAATACATCACAGGACTCAATAGCCTCGCCGATGTTTTGATGGTTTGGGAACGCGCCAAAATAGACATGGCTCACAAACAGCCAGAAGAGACTCTGAGAGATGGCATGGCCCGCCTCCAAGCGGTGCTTGACAATCTAGTCCCTGAACTGCGTTGGAGAGGTGGCTTGGCCAGATTCCCGAAACCATCTCGTGGCCACGAATCGCAGACGGTCAACATTTTGATCACATGCTTCTATATACGGTCAAACTTGCTGCAGCATCTTGGCCAAGCACCTGGCATTAGCCACCAGAGCATCGTAAGGTTAGTGGAGAGCTGTGCCCCCAAATTGACTCGATTATCTTGACTTACCAATTAACCCCGCCTCTAGCGACGTTCTTGAAGTTCTCGATCATATGCCAGAAGACATACACGAGTGCAATGGATTCACCTTGGTCAAGAAGGTTCGAGATATAGGCGCAGCGTATTTGCAGGAGCTTCGACTCACATCTGGGGAGCCTATACAGGCCGTAAACGAGTCGGAGCAGCGCATTGTCAATGCTCTTCTCACGAGACTGGAGAGAATGGATTTTAGGCTGGATCAAGAGAATGCATGTCCTGAGGACGATGGCACCTCTCAAGCCGATCGGTCTACTGATACAAGGATGGGGAGCGTATAATGTACTAAAAGTAACACATGATACAGGAGGTGAATCGTTTTCCCTCTCCAATATCTGTTCGTATGGATGTGAAGGCTTCAACGTCGTGCTTCTCAGCCATCTTAGCGCGAAGTGGAGAAATCCCCTCTAATTCCCCAAGAAAAAGCTCGCCACGTTTCTTCGTATCAACCCCGTGGGGTACAGCAAATTTGACATTGGGCATCCCCAGACTCGTAATACAACCTAATCATCGATCAGAGCTAGGTTCGTCCCCAGATACCCCGAAAAAACGTGTCCGGGAAGGATCATGCCATCCACACGGTTGGAGTCGTCGGCTGGGCCCGCCTAGAGAAACTCCGAAATTTGCTTCCGAGATGACGACCCATTGCCGGCGCCAGTGGCGGGGGACTCGCCGTGAACGGAACAGTCTCGGCCAGTGCGCTAGGGAGCGGCTTGCCCAAGGGGGTGACGGGCGGTTAAGACTTCCTGTTGCGTTTCATCATTCGCCATCACCAATAATTTCTATCACCTGGACGAACTGTTCCCAATTTGGGAGAGCTGGTTCAATGCCGTTGAGGAGGACTGTCTGGGAGGTAAACAGTCCGAGTCAAGAAGTACGCTGAGCTTAAGAATATGGAGCATGTAATCATAAGATGAACTCAATTGGGCCACCGTTGGTACACGTTGTGAAGATTCATCGTGACCCCAAATGTTTATCTTGTGCGTACCCATATGAGGTGCGGGGATAGTGTAGATTTTGTGGTAGAGCATCATACATACTCGCGTCCGTTGCCACACCAAACAAGGGTGGTATGAGTCTAGGTTCCGCGGGGGTGTCCCATTGACTCGCTACCGTAGTTAACGATCCATGCTGCAAGGGGTCGCGAGTCAGTTGACCCGTAGCCTGACGCCAACGCCAACGCCCCGGCCCCCCTCATCGAGACCGCGAAAACGTCGTTGTCGGTGTATCCGGGGACGAACCGACGGCTGATTCCCCAGTTTATCGGTCCCGTGGGGAAATTTAGTACACAGGCTAGTGCGGCGACGATTTTCTTTTAAACTCGGACGACAACCCTTCACATTTCGACATCTTCATCCACCTCAACTCTTCAGCTTTGCCTTTACACTTCATCTTTCTTGTCAATTATGAGCGAACCAAAAACCACCGTCGTGGTCGGTGACATTGAGGATGACCACGCCCTCAAGAAGCCAGAGCACGTCGAGCATATCGGTCATGCTACTGCGGCAGAGGACCACCAGGAGGGCCCTATCAAGGCTATTCGGAACCAGCCCTGGGCCTTCCTCTGGTGTGTCTACGCCATCTACACACTCATGTTGACCAGCTTCGACAACCAGGCTGGCGGTATCGTCATCGGTATTCCCCAGTTTCGCAAGGACTTTGGAAGCGAGTTCGCTGGCGACTACGTCCTCCCCGCTAAGTGGCAGTCTGCGTATAGCGGCGGCCCTGTTGCATCGTGAGTTTCATCCAATTTCTGCTTGAGTTAACGAATCAATTTGCTAAGTGCTGTAGCGCTGTCGTCGGTTCCCTTGGTGCTGGCTTGATCGCCGACAAAATCGGCCGCAAGTGGACTCTTTTCGGCTGCTACATCCTCGTCTTCGTTGCCATCACCGTCGAGACCATTAGCACCACCAACGCCGTCTTCTTCGCCGGAAAGTTCATCGCAGGTTTCCCCATTGGCGCCTTCATCACCGTGGCCATGACCTACATCGGCGAGGTTTCTCCTCTGGCCCTCCGAGGAACACTCACAGCCGCTTCCGCCATCGCCTTTACCATCGGACCTTTTATCGTCTCGCTCATCGCCAACGAGACAGGTAGCAGAACAACACGCTGGGCTTACCGGGCCATCTTCGTCTCGCAGTACGGCATCAGCGGCCTCGGCTTCCTGATCCTGCCCTTCATGCCCGAGTCGCCCTGGTGGCTGGTCGACCACAACAAGATGGATAAAGCGGCCAAGTCTCTAAACCGCCTCGGATACAATGCCGTCGACACGGAAAAGCGACTGGCCGTCATTCAGCTGACGCTCCAGGAGGTCCGCAAGGAAACCGAAGGGGCCAGCTACCTGGAGTGCTTCCGCAAGTCCAACCTGCGCCGCACCATCATCTCCGTCGCCCCCATGAGCATCCAGGCTCTATGCGGTGTCTTTTTCGTTGCTGCCTACGCCACCTACTATCAGCAACTCGCTGGCTATACCGCCGATGAGAGTTTCAAGCTTGGTATTGTGCAGCAGGTGCTCTCAATGCTGGGTAACATCACATCCTGGTTCCTCATCGATAGGGTTGGTCGACGAGACTTGACTATCTGGGGACTTGCACTCCTCACTGTCATCTTGATGGTGACGGGCGGCCTCGCTGTCGCGGCAACCCAGGGCGCTATCAAGGGAACAGTTGCCCTGCTGCTCGTCTACTGCTACTTCTACAACTGCACCATCGGAGCCACCGCGTACACCCTCCTGACAGAGATCGCCACGTCCAGACTCCGCGCCAAGACGGCATCTCTCTCGCTCGCCCTTCAGAACGGGCTCTTTGTAAGTTCATTCAAAACTTCACCCTGGTTGTTACCTTACTAACCAGACAATCAAGACAATGTGGGCTTTCGTTATCCCCTTCCTGTTCAACCCCGACCAGGCCAACCTCGGAGCCAAGGTGTCCTTTATCTTTGGCGCCCTAGCAGTTCTGTGCATTATCTACCTCTGGTTCTACCAGCCTGAGTCTGCTGGTCGCTCGTATGAGGAACTGGATGAGATGTTTATCAAGAAGGTGCCAGCCCGTGAATTCAAGGGTTATAAGACCGAGGCTGAGCAAAAGTCTGGCCTTGCTTAATGAGGATGGATGTATTTTGAGTTGCATGATGAAGTTGCTCGTCGAGGTCAGCAACCATTTACACTAGTAATGACGAGGTAGAGAGAGTGTGAGACTCGTAGCACAATTAGATAGTATAACTATATATCCATTGTGCCAACCATCAACTCGTTTCTTGCTATTTCAAGGCGAATCCCTTTGGCTTCCTCACGATGAGATTTGGCAGCACCCTGCACCTCCTTAGGACAGAACTCAAGTGTCAATCCCCCCAGAATGTCTAGCAGCCCTGCTTTGACAAATTTACAATCCCACTCACTCGAATCTAGTCTCCCAACTGTCTTCTCGAGGTAATCGATGGCCTGTTTTGCATTCCAAGGATTTGGTGGAGACTCCAACGTAGCTCGGAACCTCCTCCGTGCCCTGCGTCCTTTCAACTTCATCTTACGCCTAAGCTTTTTCATCTCACCGTTGCTCTTGCGTTTGTTCTCGTGGTTGATGCAGCAGAGCAAGGCGCGCATCTTGGCGGCTTCGGTCATTCCCTGGGCCTTAACGGACCACGATAACGGTGTTTCACCGCTACCACAGGCACTCCAAGTACGTTCCCAGAGTTTAATGGCAAGATCACTGGCAAGTTCATTGTCATGGAAGATATAATGAGCTGCGGATGCATAATTGCGCAAAAGATTGATGGTGTAGTCATGACAAAGACCAAACTTTTGCTCAGTCTCTTTAAGACCTTTTTGATAGGAAGACAGAAAGCTCGCCTTTTGGAGATATTTGGGGTCCCAATATCGAGCATATGAGGTCCAAGATTCCAGGACTGCTGGGTGGCGGGGGCCAAGCCGGCTTGACAATGCTCGGGCGGTGCAGAGGAAGCTAATACGCATTGTGTCCTGGAGATCACAGGGTGAGATCCCCAGCAGACTTTCCAAAAGCGCGGTCATCCCAACATGGTGGGTTTTACCAGCGACACTAGAAATATCTTGTAGAGAGTGGATAAAGCTCTCCATATACGAGGTATCACAGCGTCTCAGCTGAAGACAAAGGCCTTGTAGGATACGGCATATGTCCCATATCGATGACAGCTGGTTTGGGCTAGAGCATCTTAGGGGGTCTTGTGCCTTGTTAAGACCTTGTCGTGAAGTAGATTGCCAATGATTGCCTTCAATGTGTCTGCTCTTTCGGGCCGGTTCAAAGCGACAGGTGTTTCATCCGTCGGGTTGGGAATGGCGTCGTGCTTCCGAATCAGAGTAGAAACGGCCTGGCAACGGGTCCGAAGAACATGCCACTCCCATTCCTCGAGCATCATGGTGTAGTCTCCAAACTCATTTGGGTTGCTTAGGGAGTCGATGTCGGCTTGAGAGTCGTAGAATCCTTTCACGAATTTGTCGACGCAAAGAAGTAGTGTGGTCTGACTCTTGTACAGGTAAGGGGGAAGGGCACGCGGAACTGAGCCCAAGACTCGGACCACGTACTCAGGAGGAGAAGAGTGATGCCCCATAACCTTCCTGGGCCTCTTTTGCGATTGAGAACCCCCTGGAACCTGATGACTGAGGCTTTGGGAGTTGGTCCCCGTGGCAGAAGTTTTGTTCTTTACGCACTCTGGCCAGTGTCTCTTCTTCCTAGTATTAAAGGAATATTCTCTATCGATTATGTTAGACTGAAGACTACTGTAAGCATAGGGGTGCAGAAGACGTACGTCGCTGTGAAATGATGAACCAACTCAAGTATCATGCTGGTCTGCGACAAGGTACACCTCTGGGTGATAAACAAGTCTCGAAAAATCGGCCGAATAGCCTCCCAGGCCTCATCAGAATATGAAGACACGCCTGGATTCTGTTGGACAGATCTTCGCGGAGTCTCCGATTCCCGAATCGGTTGAGGGTTCTGTGCAATGCAAGCCAAACTTGGAATATGCGGCGTAGGTTGAGGCACTACCCCTTCAAACTCGACACTTTCGCCGACCGTGAAAAAAGGATGAGTGATGCCTGACGAGTGAGCTTGCATCGGATTCTGATAGTCTAAATCCATAACATCGGGCGGCTCGAGGGATTGTAGTAGCTGAAGTGGTTGTTCGGTGATGGTCATCCGAGATAGTTCTTCCGGCATCCATTGAGGGATGGCCCCTGTCCATGGATTCTGGGGCAAATGTGATGTATCCATTGGTGCTGCAGGCCATTCAGGCCCAGAAGCGAAGACCTGATCCCCGAAGCCGGCCCAGGAGGGTGGTTCAATTTGCTGTAGTAGGTTTTGACTATCGATGGATCCATCGTGGGGACCAAAAGACGAGAGGTCACCATCGAGGAGCATAGTCGAAAACTGAGACGGAACCAAAGGGATGTTATGCTGGTCGAAGAGGTCGATCGGTTGTTCAGTGAGGGTGTTGTCATTGGCAGGGAAGCCGAAGGAGCTATTTTCTCCGCCGCCTTCTCCAAAGACAGGGTAGGGATGGGATAGTTGGGATTGTGATAGTGGTATGAAGTTAAACTGCTGCAAGTGAAGCGCATCCATCGGGTGCATCTCATCGTAGGCAACCTGAGATTCATCGGAGTCAGTAGCCGTGTGGAAGTGGTGGGTAGACGACATTTTTGAGCAGTGGAACAGAGATTCGAGGATTGTTGCTCGGTAACACAAATGTTGCCTCTGGGCAAGAGTGGTGATCAAAAGGTGAGGATAGTGGAAGAGAGTTAGAAGCGACCAAGCCATGATTTATCGTCCCCAGTACCCTTAAGCCACTCGTGGCCATCAATGGCTGTATGGAGCTGGCAGGGGAGATAGCACGGAGTGGCGTGTTTCGCATACGCAATAATCGGCTTTCCTTTTCCCCAATTCTGCGGGCAAAGGAAGCCTCATTATTGGAAAACATGGCACCAAATCTGCAAGAAGAGCACAGCTGAGCATCCTTTACAGCGATAATGCATTCACACGGGACACGATTGGCACAGAAGACTAAACTGGCAGTGGAGTCTCCATGCTCATGGTGTTGGGCCATGCAACTTGACAGGTTAAGAGGACTAAACTGTCAGTGGGGTCGTCTCACCTTCTGCATAGGCATCCCGCACTGTAATTCGCTGATGGACGCTCCATCTTCTTGGCACTGCAGGAAGCGGCCGTCGAGTCAACGCTCAGCATCGTCAAACAGTTTGACTTGGTAGAAGATGATGTATTTGTTCCATTCATTCAGGTACTTCCAGTGACCCAAGAGGCCGAAATTGGCCTTCAGTCCATGACAGGGAGTAGATGGCGGCGTATTATGTACCTTGGTGCTATTATGGAAGATAGCTAAAAGATGGGCATCGACTTCGAGCCGCAATAGCCCCAGTGAGCTCGAGCAAAGCCTGACAGCGATGATATCTTTGCATAAATAACACCAAAAAACCCTCGATGATATTTCTCAGCACTTCCTTCTCTACAATCATCTCAAAACTTCTCCCCTCTTGTATTGACCACATCACCATGCCATCTGATTCTTCTCATGCTTTGGTCCGTCAGGGCTTTTTCGGTTGGCTTGCTCCAAGTTCTTCCAAGAAGTCATCCTCAAGTCCCCCCAAGCCACAAGTGCGCGGTCCGGCTCCAGATGACGTATACCACGAAGAGAACAAAGCAGTCTGGAGGGAAGTCAAGGACAGAAACGGAAATGAGAGTACCCTGATCTTTGCGATCGTCAGCTCGGATCAAAAGAAACCCATGCGTAAGCTGATGGACGAAAAGAAGAAGGGAGGAAAGCTCCGTATGTGTGCCCTCGTAGAGGCGCATCTGGATTGGTAAACATGCTAACCAAGATACTATTAGAGTCCACGGTTGTTGTCACCACACAGAACCGCCTCCAGGATGTGATGGATGCCATTGTTGGCACACAGTACAAGACACTGTACCTCCTTGTCAGCTCAACCGTCGATTACTTGACATACAACATTGCGAGCTTTTTCAAGAGCGTCTATGTCGCTCCCTGCGGCTTAAGATCACAGCATGATGCCCTGTACATTGGGGGCGCCTCGACCTTTGCCGGTGTGAGGACTTATGAGTGGGATCACCGGACTGATTCCAAGCTGCTCCAAAAACGGATCACGTACGCCGAAGGCTGCGTCATCGACATCCGGGACAACTATGAAGAGGCCAGGAGGGTGTTGAATGAGCCTATCATGCAGTCCGAGCTTGAGGAGGAAGACAAAGATGAAATAAAACGCCAATTTCATCTCTTTCAAGAGGACGTGGTGAACGGCTCACAAGAGAGCCAAGGTACGTCGGTGAGTCCGGATATTGATCAGAATTCAGCGCCTGATGCTCATGATACAGACTCGTGGTTTCAGAGGTGGAAAGGCCTTCTAGCAACCATCGTCGGTGCCGGTGCTGGCGCATTCAAAGTAATTGGGTCATTCTGGGTCAGTGCAGGAGGTGTGTGCGTCAAGGGGCCATTCGGCATGTCCATGGCAGCCGGCTATTTCACAGCTGCTGGTGTGGGAGGCGCTTGTGCCGCAGGAGGTGTGGTAGGACTTGCCGCTTACAGTGCTGTCTATTTCGTTCCTTGGGATAGGTTTTGGACTTCCCTGAAGAGCCGTTTGTGGCAAATATGGGAGTATGTCCGCGACACATTTCTTTGGATTTGGAACAAACTGAAGGGCCTGGCCGGCTTTTGAGTCTCGCTCCAGGCATCTGACTGTTTGTTCCACTGTTTTCTCTTTCACTCTCTGATCCATCAAAACCAGCAGGTAAACTTTCCCATCATGGATAGATTGTGGGGAGAGGTCACGTTCCATTTCTTTCCTTTGTCTTCTATGTTTGGCTTGAGATGGGTGCCAGAACGTCGCCTCGAGGACCAACATCCTACAGGCTAGATGGCAAACAAGAAGATTGATACATGATTGATACATAGATTGAAACTCGATCATCTTCAGACCAATGCTCTATTTACTGGCGCGTAATCCGCATACTCAACTCCTGAATCTATGGCTCCATGATTCTGTTGAACTCATCTGCCATGGTTAAGTCCTTAGCGAAGCGGAGTTTGAGCACCGGAGTTTGAACTTGCGGGGCGGAGTTTGCTTTCGTCTGAGGCGTCTGGGTCAGCGCCAGGGAACCCTTAGAAACCCGACCCGCGCGTTTCGGGATGGCGTTGAGGTTGGGCTTATGGGTAAGCCTGGCGGCTCTCTCTAATTAATTAGGTGCTGTGGAAGTTGTGCTGGTCCCAGCTGTATTTGGAGACTCAGATGTCACAAGGCAGGCTTCAACTCAGAGGGCAAATTCAGGTAATCAGACATTTAATACGAAGGTTTCAGGCGCGCTAAAGTATAAATATTAAAGAGCTAATAATTTTCGTATGGCGTGAAGCGATTATGGGCGATTTATACGACGTCAGATAGATCGCCCGAGGGGCGCGCGCGGTTAACCAAGGGGTCCAAGATGGATGGCTGCCATTGGGCCGTATTGCCACATCACTCCAGCGGCTGATCACCACAGGCAACAGATGATGGAACGGACCGCGCGGGTATGGTGGAAGCGATATGATCAAATGGATATAAAAGGTCGCCTTGGAAGCAAGCCGGTTCAATTCACAAAACTTACCGTTTCCCCTCTCATCAACAAACAATAGCACCAAACATCCAACAACTAGTTATTTACCATGGCCTCCGTCAAGAAAATTGCCCTTATTATTACGAGCACTCGAAAGCCCAGAGTCGGCCCCAAAGTCGCCAACCTGGTCCATGAGATGATCAAGAACGACACGGATGCCTCTAGCGGCGTCGAGATCACGCCGGTTGATGTCGCCGACTTCAACTTGCCCATCTATGATGAAGAGGTGATCCCCGCTATGGTTCCTGCCAAGGCATCCTTCTCCAAGCCGCACACCATCGCCTGGAGTACCGAGATTGGAAAATACGACGCTTATGTCCTCGTCATTCCCCAATACAACTTTGGCATAGCCGGAGCTACCAAGAATGCCATCGACTACCTCTACAACGAGTGGATCGGCAAGCCGGCTGCCATCGTCAGTTATGGCATCCAGGGAGGAACCTTTGCCAGCGAGCAACTCAACAAATCATTGACAGGAATGAAGCTGCGCGTCGCGGAGACGAGACCTTCGCTCAAGTTCCATGGTAGCCACGGCCCTGATCTGTTTCTTGCAATGGGATCAGGTGGTCTGGGCGAGGACACAAAGAAGGACATTGAAGCTGAGGCACCGACCATTGTCAAGGCGTTCCAGGAGCTGAAGGAGCTACTCAACGCTGAGAAGGCCCAGGAGTCAACCTAATAAAGTGGGGAGTTGAATGCGAGATATGCACAAAGGGTCTGGGTTGTTGTTAGACAATGGTCGTTATCAAGTTAGATCAAAGAAAGAAACAGGAGCAGTGGCAGATTCTTTAGCACTAAATAAAGGGGAGATATAATCCACCCAGAAAATCAGGCCAGTCGCTCGTAGATAATTCATGGCCCGTTCCAGTGCTATCCCCTCCCTGTGGCATCCGTGCCGATTCTCTCATTGAGCCCCATGTCGGAGAATTAAACTCCAACGATGGTGCAAGAGCTGAGGCGCTACCTTGAGCTCCCAAGTCTGCCAACCCCCAGTTTTCTAGTTCTCCGGTATTGTGCAAAACATCATGTTTCCGCATGACCCGACCAAGTGGCTCTACCAGAGTGGAGGCTTGTTGAGATTGTGCCTTTGCATCCTGCAGGATCCTCCATGCTATAACAGCTTCTGGGGACTTGCTGATTTGTCTGGGTCCATTGGTGTCGAGACAGATGTCGAGAAGTAAAACAAGGAAAGCTAGAAAGATGTGATGCAAGACAATTGACATTCTTAGCCGTGTAGAAGCAAAGTCAAGCTCGTCCTCCTCCAATCGCATCTCCATGCGGATTATGAGCCGAGCAGACTCCACGCAAGCTGCACGAGACGTTGCGTATGCCGGGCCTGCCTGGCCACGAGCGAGGTAGGGGAGGTGAGCTCTGCATCTCTGACCATGAACAAATAGGTTCAGTATGTATCCCTGGATTGTGAGTTTGCTCGCGTTTCTGCTGATCACAGATAGGTCGGGGTTGAAGCATAGGAAAGCCGGGGCATCATCCCAGAAGCGAGACATCCGCGTTTCGAGTTCCTGCACAAGCTGAAAGCTAATGGTGTCCGGACTGAGAGCGGCGAATTGGGCGCTCTCAAGAGATGCGCGGAAAATTTCTGCAAAACGAATACGCTCGAGGAAGTACGACATGCATGTCGATTGGTCCATCGGCCTTCCAATTATCTCTTCCCCGTCGATACAGTCTTCGTCATCGACGTTTTGGGGTTTGTGTACTGCCATCTGAGATGGATGTATCGTGTACGCGCCTCCAGGGGTACCGGAAAGCCCGGCAAGTATCCTGCCCGAGGTTAGATGCACATATTATTTCAAGATATCCGGACGTCTATTACCAGTCAGTGGTGCATAGATACCACCAAACCCTACGTCCAACTTCGGCTTCAAGCTTTGTGAAGGCCGACCTGTTGCCCAAGGCGTGTCGTGGAGAGTCGATGCAATGAAGCCCTAGCTCGCGCGCCATCGTGATTGCTCTGGAGAAGAGAGCCCTATATTTGACCGAAACTCCTTCAAGGTTGACTACCGAATAACACAGAATAGCCAGTGCCTGGGTAGATTCCAGGGATACGTGCGGACCTTGTTGAATATGATCCAGAACATCAATACCCGCCTTCTGCCATAGTGACGCTTGTGAACGCGCCTCGGACACACCACAGAAGAGGTTCCTTGAAAGGTCTTGGGGAGTCCACAAGCAGGTGGCATTTGCAAAGATGGCAAGGAGAAGTGCAATTGGTCCCATGGGAGGAGGATTGCTCTGGTTGATCGTGTCGTAGACATGATCAACGAGACGTCTGACAGAAGGGCCGTGGATGACGTGGTGGATAAATGAAATGTCACTTATGTACTTGTCGACAAGTCTCTTAGTCTCTTGGCGCTCCGGTAGCCAGACGCACCGGATGGGCTCAGGATGGACGGCGAGCGATGGCAATGGCTCGTTCTGAAAGACGAAAGACCATGGTCGGGTGATGAGCCGAACAGGACATGTTCGAACCACGATGGGATTTGAGTGTGCAGAATCCTTGAGGATATTAGCGCTTGATCATGTTGGGAGATCTTACTCGCTTACTCCTGCTTTCGGACCCATGCATAGCCGTTCTAGAAGCAGGGCATCTGATAGCCAGTTTTGGACATTGGAGGATAATCGCCGCTGCCCTGCATCTTCACCTGAAGGGGGCTCAGGAGAAGCAAGTTCTCTCTGGCTAGTCCTGGCAGCAAGCAGAGCTTCCAATGATTCCAATCGCCGGAGTAATTGGTCATTAGAAACTTGGGGCTCTGCTAGCGGCGTCTCTGGAGCTTCTCTACCTCTGGCTGCGGCGGGAGCTTGGCATAAGACTCCCCGGGCGATGCAATTGGTGCAGGGGAATTGGCGGTTGCAACGGAGCTTGCGCTCTCTGCAGAGCTGACAAGACACAACGCGTGATCGAAGCCGCGGATTCGTCCGCGACCGGCGATGCATGGTTCCGGAAGTCGGGCGTGTGGTATCAAGTAGAAGGATGAGAGGCCGGAGGGGGGACACGGAGTTGAACTTGATCGGAGATTTACCGGGCCCGGACTTAACGGACTCCGCGGAGTAGAGTGGGGCATCGGGACGGGGACCCTGGCAAGCTATTGGTCCTTGCATCTTGGCGCGTCATGACGATTCAAGGGTCGTATTAGTATATCTTCACATTGTAGATCAAACGACAGGGTCACTCAGTACCAAGCTGGGTTACCTATACAGGATGATAGAAATCTCTCAGCCTTCATTTCGTGATTCTGCTGACCGCTCCTTGGTTTGGTTTAGCCGGCAATTCCAAACACCCCTTCACCAACTGGTGACACCCTTACCACGGTCAAAACCACCCCTCAGTTGATAGTCAGGCTTTACCACCTTTCCTTGCAGAATAGTATACCGGACCAAGTTTTCGCAGTCCTCGGGACGAATTCGTGCTAACCAAATACACTGCGCTGCACCAAAGTCACCCACCGGCTCACATGCTTCATTCTCGTTGCTGTCCGGAGACTGCCCCAGATGCGAGCCATGGCCCCGGTTAAAGGCATTGTGTCGGCGATAGACCATAACGTTGGCCGAGTACTTATGCCCACCCGCATGGCTGATAAAGTAGATCCCAACGCCCCCAGGTCGCTCATCGTCCATATCACGATAGAAGCCAAGCGGTCGCAGGTGACGCTCGAATTCTTTACGTAGGAGAGGTGCGCTCTGACCGCAACGTGCGTCCCTCGACTTCTGACTACAGAGCAGTATAATAGCTTCATGCGGGCATGGTTTGGTACTGATATCCGAGACAGTGGGGTCGCCATTGGGTACGATGGTGGGGAGAGTCGAAGCTGCGAGCGGGGACAGGGTTGTAGGTGAAGCTTCGATGAGGTCAATCAGCTGATTTACATTTTTTGGGACGATATTATTGATCATGATGAATCCAGGAAGGAGGAGAGCCGATGTGGGTTTCGAGTAGTCAGGGGCGCCGTCAGGAGTGAGCATATTGGAAGCGGAAAGCATCAGTTTCTAATAATATAGGTGAATTAGCATTATTATCACTTAGTAGTATCACATGTGATAGTGGCAACGGATTAATCTGCCCTAAAAGAGAAATCATAGGGGAATAGAAACAATTCTTTGTTTAATAAAGTCGAAGCTCACCCCATTTCTTGGTTCTCGGGCCTTATCCACAGCCTCCATGATACTGCCCTTTTCGTTGGCGACGTTCCCTACCCAGTCGGACTTAGCTGTGGCCACTAATAAGTGCGTACTCCAGCCCTTCATGTTTCCGTAAAGGGTGTGGCTTGTTTCAACCTTGAAACTCTTTGGGTACTGCACAGTGCAGCTGTCACAGTCGTGGAGGCAGTCATCGCCATCAATGGCGGGATCTGTTTTGGTAAACAGCTCTGCTGGACTAGCCCCAGAGCTATTGCCAAACAGGGTAGATATTAGTGTATGAAAGTCTGGCATGATGATCTGCGTGGTAGAAAGAGAAGACAAATGGGTAGGTAGATAGATGAACCTTGTGGCATAAGTGAGTAGAAGTGAGTAGAGAAAGATGTCAACGTCCAGTCGATTCTCAAGACATCCAAAGATCTATAAGTAACTAATACGAAGTAATTACGCGTTCAACCGCCTGAATAATAGTTGACCGCTAGCCGACAATACGTGACTGAGACCTGATCCGAGTTGCATTACGCAAGACAAAGGATGATGAACTCATCTTCTGCATGAAATGAAAGTGCCGGTCTGACTCTTACTTGAGCCTATGTGGGCTTATCCATGGAAATATTTTAACAGACCCATGGAGTTAGTGCTGGAGATAGGCTAGGCCGCGGACCTCGGTATCCTCTTTCTCCTCGGTCGAGTTCGATCGGGATCAGTTTCAACCGGACGTACTTGAGCCTGAAAGCTCATTATAGTCAGCCCAGACACATTATTTGACACAGCTCTCCTTCAAATGTACTAGAAAAAATGCATGGAGGGAATTATTTTACCCGACTGTGAGCAGGGTGATGTCTCACGATTTATCTTAGGTTGGCGATAGTCTTTAGTGTGCGAAAGTGCCTATCTCACCTCTACCAATGCATCCATTTTGTCCTTTCGTCGTAGGTTTCACCGCCATCTTTTGCGGCATCGGGGCTGAAAGTAATGTTGCTTTATGACCCTAGGTATGCTACCCAATACCTATAAAAGTGGCAAGCGCAATACATAGCATCAGAAAGTTGAAAGACAATTTATAAGATTTCCCACTTTCATTGTATAAAAGGAGAAGCGTCAGAGTGACCGGCAAATCTATGAAAGAGACCTAACCTCACAGCTCTCCGATTTTGATGATCAACTTCTTTCCAAAGACCTGCTCACTCTTGAGTCTTCGAAGCGCCTCTCCCACTCCTTCCAAACCACCTTCTACCACCTCAGTCGGATGGCCAGTCAACCAGCCAGTGGCCAGACCATATGCAAAGAGTCGACTGACCGTATATGCAAGGCACCTCTGTTCCTTCCCACCATTGTGAGCCACCATTACATTGATCTCACCACCATCTACATGGCCTGTAAACTTGGACCCAGCTTGAACCGTAGCAACAAGCGGCTTCCTTCCAACTGAGTTTTCCAAACCAGCCTGGAGCCCCAAAGCATCATCTAGGACACCTTTGTACTCGGGAGCACCGTCATAGTTTGTAGCACAGTCCAAACCATGCCAAGCCGGACCACCACCAGCCTTGACAATAGCCGACTGGATCCCAGCTGCAAGCTTGTCGTGTGGTTGCCGGTAATCAACAAGAACATCGCCCTTCTCAGTATCGAGAAGCCCGTTCACAAAATCGCTCGAATTACCGGCCGTTGCAATAATCGGGTGGATATTTGCGGCTTTGACAAGCTTGATAGCGAGGGCACCTATAGCAGTTCCAGCACCGTGGATGACGAAAGGTGTTTTCTCTGTACTGGCGGGGGACCAAGGTGCTGGCAGACGAAGGACGTGATAGAGGCCGTATGCTGCAACAAGACCATTCAGTGGAATGGTGACGGCCTGCGCGTTTACGTGAGCCATGGACACTGACAAGTTGATGGAAGGGTGATTGTTTTAGCTGACATACCTCCTCGAATGTAACGTTGTCGGGGATATGGAACGTAGTAGAAGCAGGTGTAATGGCGAACTCGGCAAAGGAGCCATGTGCCGTCCCAATCTCGTGCATACCAGCCACGCGGTCTCCGGGCTTGAACTCGGACACCCCAGCCCCTACGGCCTCGACAATACCTGCGATATCATCGCCGGAGTTGAATGGCTTCTGGTGAAAGATTGGGACCTTCCAGTCTTTGGGGTTTGTACCTAGAATTCAGGTTAGACGGGGTCAAGCCTACTAACGGATAGGTGGACGTACCCGACACAGCCACTTTGATGAGAAGGTCGCCGGCCTTTGGAGCCGGAATTGGCACTTCTCGGATCTCAACTTCAGTATCCGGCGAAATGAAAGCTTCCTTCATTGTTGCTTTTGGTGTTTTGAGTGGAAAGGTGTTCGGGTTGTTGGGAACGAGATTGGTTGTGACTTGAGCCAGTCATACTGAGCCTTGAAATGCAGCGCTCATATATAAACAACCAGAATACTAGCAGAGTTCCAAAGAATTCTAATTCCCCCGAGTTTTCTTCCATTGCGTGGAAATCGGTGGAACGTTGGGCCGTGTCGTCGGAGCCTAGAATAGGAGATTTGGCGGAGTTGGTTCAAAGTGAAGCTTAAGTGCGGCCTCCGTGGACTTGTCTCTTAGCATCACGCAATACTTAACTTTATGGTCCTTGAACTTGGATTCCTACAGGGGAGTTATCCGTGGAGGGCCGGGTTTGGTGCTAAACAAGTCCGCGGAGTTGCGGCACAACGCCGAGACAAAGACTACAAATCCAGCTTCTCCGAGCCGCATAACGTTACGCTAGTGAGCGGAGCTCCATTCCCACGCTGTCGTGGTGTCATTGGATTTCCTTTTTCAGTCCAGTCAGATGCTTGGATGTATCCCGAATGAACCATGACACGCGTGATAGGCCATCCAGACATCCGGTTTATAAAGCCTTGTCCCCCATTGAGCCATAAATACTCAGTTCGACCGCTTAATAGTCATTACGAGCCCATAGCCTACAGCAAACCATGATGGGGTTGATCCAACCATACGCCAACAACCACCGCAACCCCAGCGGCCCAG
Organism: Fusarium sp. MBC 441; assembly: GCA_030779165.1. Taxonomy (NCBI): domain Eukaryota; kingdom Fungi; phylum Ascomycota; class Sordariomycetes; order Hypocreales; family Nectriaceae; genus Fusarium; species Fusarium sp. MBC 441. The sequence continues at coordinate 117,690 of JAPFTC010000369.1, forward strand.
GGGATGACCGTCCAACAGCTATTCAGATTGTGAAAGACCAACAGCTCATCGGCAAATGGGCTGGTAGAGTGGCATTGGTGACTGGCTGCTCGCCTGGTAGTATCGGAGCCGAAATTGCTAAAGCAATTCATGCGACAGGAGCCGATGTCTACATCACCACACGAGATACAACAAAAGGCATTGCAACTGCTCAGAGTATTCTTGCAGATGGGAATCCTGGAAAGGTGGAAGCCATTCAGCTTGATCTGGCCTCTCTCGAAAGCGTTCGAAAGGCAGCTCAGACATTCCTGGATAAGTCCCAGTCTTTGCATCTCCTAATCAACAACGCGGGTTTGTTGTATAATTCAGGGTTTATGCAGTCGCTAATTCATCTGTAGGTGTTCTTGGATGCCCCAAGCAGTTGACGGGAGAGGGAGTGGACATTCATTTTGCGGCTAACTGCCTAGGTAAGTCACTTGAGGACTATCTCTCGATGGCATCTTTTCTAATCTCTAGCTATAGGCCACTTCTTACTCTTTCAGTTGCTCGAACCATCTCTGCTAGCCTCCACAAGAGATTCAGAGGTGCGCGTCGTCAATGTGGCCTCCGTTGCCCACCGCCTGGGAACTTATGATCTGGCCGATCTCGCTTTCGAGCATCACGCATACGAAGCCTCCACTGCCTACGCTGCCTCGAAACTTGCTACCGTACATTTCGCCAACGAGATTGAAAGACGATACGGCTCCCATGGCTTGCACGCATTCAGCGTGGATCCAGGCATCACAGCCACTCCATTGACAAAGGATACTCCCGAGATTGTCTCAATGATGGAGAAGTACGGAGCTGGAAATCTACGAAAATCGCCAGAGCAGGGTGCTGCTACCCCGATGTGGGCTGCCGTGGCACAGGAGTTGAAGGGAAAGGGAGGGCAGTATTTGGAACATTGTGGTGAAACCGAGTTGTGCACGGGTGGTGGTTTTCTTGTCACTGGGTATGGAGAGAATGCTTACGACCAGGCCAAGGAGGAGGAGTTGTGGGTCAAAAGTTTGAAGCTTGTAGGCATGGACGAAGAGAAGTGACTGTGCTTTGGAGACGGCAATAACATTGATCATGATCTCAAGGTGCTCCCAGTAGGTTCAAGAAACCCCAACAGGCAAGGCGCAGTTTACTCGACGTAAAATTTGTACTGTAGAATAATGCCAGGCTAGCCCATAATGACCTTCCTCAACCTCTCACTCTCACTTGCCCCAGTGCTGTCACACATACTGCGAAAGGTACCGTCTCTCTCCCAAAGTTCGCGCGGGCTTCCGTTCTCGACCAGGACACCGTTTTCTAGAACAATGATCCTGTCAAAGTCTACAACAGTACTAAGTCTGTGAGCGATAACAACCAGAGTTCTATCAGTAAACCACTCGCGGATATTACGCTGAATGAGTGTGTCTGTCGCTACATCAATAGCCGAGGTAGCCTCATCGAGGACGACGATCTTGGAATTTGCCAGCAGAGACCGTGCTATGCAGAGCAGTTGCTGCTGGCCCTGGGACAGGTTTCCTCCAGATTCAGAAACGGGACTTGATAGGTCACGGAAGATGTTGGAGTTGTTTGAGGAGGCTAGGCGTGAATGGTCCGGATCTTCGCTGGTGGTGGGCTGAATAAGGCCGACTCTGGCCAAAGACTCGTAGAGTTGAACATCCGTTAGTTGACCAAAGGGATCCAGATTTGATCTAATGGTCCCCGAGAAAAGTACAGGGTGCTTACAAGGTCAGCAAAGTACCAGGAAGCGAAGGGATCGGAACTTACTTGTGGGATGATTGATAGCCTGGACCTCAGGTCGCTCAGTGGTATCTTGGAAATGTCGACCCCGTCGATACTAATACTGCCTGAACGTGCCTCCAGAAACCGGAACAGGGCCAGTGTTAATGATGACTTGCCTGCTCCGGTACGACCAACGACACCAACACGCTCATGACTACCAATTCGTAGGGAAAGACCCTTGAGAACAGGTGCTAGATGTGGGGCATAAGAAACCTCTAAATCCCTCATCTCAATAGCGCCTGAGGTTGGCCATGCAGCTGGGGGCTTCTCTCCATCCTGTGGCTCCGTCTCCAGAGTCATATACTCAAGAACCCGCTCCATCGAGTTCATTCCCAATTCCATATCGCCATAGCATCGTATTGTCCAACGAAGACTTTCGGAAAAGTCTAGGATGAAGGATAAAGCCAGTCCAGCCAGGGCTGCGTCGATCGGCTTCACGATGATGACCGTCCCCACAGCAATGCTGAAGAGAGCTGCAATCAGAGCCATACGAAAACTCATCCACCGGTTGGCAAGTGCGATATAGAAGGTCGTCATTACCCAAGCATCGAGATTTTTGTGCATCTGAAGGAGATACGTGTGAGTCCTCCGGAAGGCCCGGATTGTTGAGATGCCCGCCAAGGTAGTATTGAAGAGCTCGAAAATGGGGGACTTCGCATTGCTTTCCAGACGCTTGAGGGGCCGACTGGCGACAAGGTATTTGCGACCAACAATGATGCCTAGACCAAGAAGAAGTATGGCAGGAGGGACAAGGTACGCCGATGCGAAGCAGGACGCGATGCAAATGCCAAGTAACCGAAGCAAGCTGGAGAAGAACATACTCCAAGTCATTGTGATTCGCTCATCAATGATGTTGAAGTCAGCCGTAAACCGGTTCAAGATACGTCCGGTAGGAACAGTGTCCAGCCACAGCATTGGAACACGCATGACCTTGAAGAGCATCTGCTGAAAGATGGACCTGCTTGCTCGGACGGCCAGGAAGTAAGATGAGATGTATCGCAGGATACCAATGATAACAGTGCCCATGGAGATTGCGACATAGATTTTGAGGTAGAAGAAAACATCGCTTTGAAGAGTAGCTTGAGTTGATGGCTCAGAAAGAAGCTGATGTGTTGAGACGACGGAGTTGTAAACGCTCTGTCCGTGAAAACTCCCACTATCAGCACTGGCTTGACCTGTCCAGATACGGAGCCACCAGGCGCGGCCTGTTCAATGTTAGATAAGCTTAACAAGAAAGCAGGTGACCTACCAATAACACCCGCTTGGTAGGCAAGGTAAACTCCAACGCAGGCGGCCCAGAGGAGCACGCCACCGCTGCTCTTGACGTAGGTCAAGTAAACACTCCCCTTGACTGTGCCCTTCTCGCGAGTCTCTTCTTGCATGAACCTTTTTGCTGTGGGCGAACTTGACTCTGGGGACTGGTCGTTGCCTGCTCCTCCACTGCTCATGGGCCGCTCAGGCTCCGAGTGGTCGACAAGCTGGGTCTCTGTGAGATCCTCGCGGCTCTGGCATGAATGTATAGAACAAACCGAGCCCTTTGGAGGGCCTGAATATGTAACTATACCGTCAGAAAGCTCAACCACGAAGCTAGCCGCCGGGAGGACTAATCCCAAGTGGTGTGTGACAAGGATGCGAGTGCGCCCTTGGCAGATATCTCCTGTGAGACACATCTCGAAAATCCAGGCACCAACATGTGCGTCAACAGCACTGAAAATGTCCTCCATGATCAATATTTCAGCCTGCGAGTAGACAGCACGTGCGAGAGCAACACGCCATTTCTGGCCACCACTCAAGTTGACACCATTCGCGCCCAGATCCGTGCTATCACCATCTGTGAGAACAGCCAGGTCTGCTTCCAGTGCACACACTTTGATAACTGTGTCATACCTAGCCTTGTCGAAAGGGAGACCAAAAAGAATATTGTTCCGCAAAGAGTCGTTCTCAAGCCAAGCTGTTTGGCTGACATAGGCAACCGATCCTGGAATTATCCACTTGTCGGGGTATGAGTACTGTGCCTTGGGCACGCGGATTGTACCCTTAAGCAACTCTGCCTCACCAAGTATGGCGGATAGAAGAAGAGTCTTTCCGGCACCAACCTTTCCAGAGATAACCGAGAGGGCACCATTGGGGAAGATAAAGTCGAGGTCATGCATAACAAAGGTTTCATCCTCTGCTTCCATATTCTCAACAGGCCAAGAGATAGATGCCCCTTCAAAGCTGATAGAAGTGCCATCGGCCAGGTCGCATCGCCTCTCTGGCTCATGCAAGTAAGCGTCGATTCTCCTCAGTGAGACTAGAGAGTCGAGACCCAAAGTGAACAACTCAGGTAATGATCCTAAGGTCATCTCAAGAGTGTTGAAGATTCCAATGCTAACAAAGGCAACGGACGGCAATAAAGAACCATGTATCAGAACATAGGCGGAGAGTAAAGCGACAGCCAAGAGAATTGGGCTAATCACCCAGCAGGCAAAGAGCCCGCTATCCGCAAGAAAGAACTTCCACAAGGTTTTTAACTCAGTCTCTCTCAACATAAGGATGCGTTGCTCCCACTGAGACTCCAGTGCGCCAAACTTGATCTGGCGCATCCCGTGAAGTACTTCGCTGATCCTGGAAAGCTTGGTATCCCGGAGCTTCATCAAGGATCTGGATTCGGCTAGGACCCTTTTAGAGAACCATGTGTTGGCGGGGAGTGTAGAAGCCCAAGCTAGGATTCCTGCGAGGAAGGGGATCCATCCCAGAAGTTTCAGAAGGAAGGCTGAGAAGATGACGAGTTTGACCATTCCGGTGAGTATCAAGAAGTGATACTGTATGAAGACGAAAACACGCTCGGTATCAACACCCACGAGGTTGACAATGCTCTGATGAGACTTGAGAGCGCCCGCATCTTCTGATGAGTCCCCGGCTTCCCCGTCGGAATCGTGGTCTTCTTGGACGACAGACCTAATGTTCTTCCGCCGCAGTGCCTTGTCGAAGATGAGACCTGACATCTGCGTACGGACTGGCAAAGCCAGATCCGACAGAGAAAACCAGTAGGACCATCCCTCCATCCACTAGCATGATGTGTCAGTCGCCAAGTTTTCGAGCTATTCTTGGTGAACTTACAGAGTCAAGAAGGTTGGATATAGACATGCCCAAAATGAGAGCCATCAGCTCCACATTGTGTGATCCCATAGCCTGGTGCTCAAGAATATTGAGGGTTCGGAGCATAAACCAGAAAGGCCCAATGCTAACAGCACACCGGACAAGAGTTACTGCCCATAGAATGGCCAGCTTCCCTTTATAGGCACTGAATAAAGACTTGATGAGTGAAGATAATGTCTTGTCGACCCTGTCCCATTCACTCTTCAGTGCCTTAGACCTCATCCTCGAATCGGGCTGTGGTACGTCCTCGAGGTTGATGTCATTATGGAGGGAAGCATGACGAAGAAGCGGCTGCACCCATGCCCATGTGTACCTGCTGAGCGTAGAGACAGTCCATTGCCCATCAACTTTGCGGTTCTCATAAAACACATCTGGTCTTCGGGGAAGCAAGCTGCAAGAAAGCCATAGCGCTACAGCCATAATAGTACTTATAACCGATAGGAGAGAGGCCAAGTCCTTGTACTGATGGATACGTGTAGCCATGTGTGCCAAGCGAGGTATAGAAGAACCTGCAAGGCAGAAGGCAGATCCAGCAAGCCATAATGCAACGCTGTGAGACTTGACTGGGGCATGATGAACTGCTAAGCAGGCAGCATGGATGACGAAAAGCCCCTACGTGATACTTTTGTTAGAGTCAGGGACTATTTCAGATTTCATGCAGGCTTACCCAAGCGGCTGTACGTAAAGCATTCTCCAAGATGAATTCATCATCACCAGTGTGAATTGATGAAAGAACCAGACCAGCAGCTGATGTTCCTGCCCCAAAAGCTGAAAAGAGCAAAATTATAGCTTTGATGCCCTTTGGTGAAAATTTGGCCAAAGACTTTGGAGTTGCACAACCATCGTCATCTTCATAGAAGCGGTCTTTGGGCTTGCCGCTTCGCAGTTGGCGAAACACGGATGTGAGGGCGGCAATCGTGCTAAGTACCGTGATGGCCAAAGCCGTGCAGTTGAGTGGAACTGCGAGGTGTTGATTCATCGTGAACCGGTTTGTAGAGACATCAGTCTGGAACTGCGAACCAGCTCGAAGTCGTGATACAAAACTTAGGCTCGAGCGGTGCAAACTTCAGTGCAGGCGGGGGTTAACCGCACACAAATTTAGAGCAAATGATGACATGAATTAAGTAGTGGGGGTCCTGATTCTACCGATCCATCTCCTCATAAGGCTCAAAGTACCAATTCACCCTTGCTAATGACGTATTGGCCCGGCATTTGAGAACAGGGAGCGTGAATGGCAAAGATGGGCGTTTACCCCTGAGCTGAATAAGTCTCCACAATAGCTCCCTTACCAGTCAGAGGTATCCGTCCCGAAATGGCCTCTGCCGAGCATTACCGTGCGTGATTATCGGAAGTACGTGTCCACTGGATCGCTGTCACCGGTATGCTGTGCTATGCGAGGCGGCCGATTATGTGTCTCAGAGCCAAGAAGGGGCGAGCGAACTGACAGGTCAGTCCATCACTTTTCCTGCATGAAAATCCAGGCCATCGAAATACCGCCTCCGAGACACGGGTTGACACATGCAGCCACGCAGCCAAAGTGCATTTGTGGAGGAAATCTCCAAGTCTCGACCTGTGCCGCCGCAGTGATGGAAAAGCGTGGAGTTGAGGCTGCATCCCCAAATGCAATGCAATGACAGCCCGCCGCCCGTATTGACGCCAAGACACGGCCCGAACCGGAAAACTGCGGTTCTGACCTTGGTCTCTCCCGTGGAGTAGTCCAGACGGACTCTTGAAGGAGGGCCAGCGCGCGCTAAAGAAACGCCAAGTGCATTGAGATTACGGATGCGGTTGGGTCCTCCCTTTCCCAGCCGCCTGTCTCAGGGGAGCTGCGGATGGACGACCAATCGATTGGCACCGTGGGGAAAAGCCATTGCATGATCTTCACTGTTGTGGACGCTGAAAAAGAAACGAAATTACGGCCTTTGAATGGCTGGTCAATAACTATCCTGAATTTTACCCTGCAGTCCCCCGAACAAACTCATACACCTAGTCAGACGTCTACTCATGTCTCAGAACTGAGCAGATCCAACTTCCACCCGAAGAGACGGCAACGATGCGCCCGCTGCTTGCACGCCACGTTCCAAGGCCGAGCAGCTTCCCATTGGCAACATGATAGGTGCCCACAAGTGGATACCGGACCATTCCCACAGAAGCCTTCAAGGCGAGATCATACAGACGCGGCCTGATGCGTCGCTGTACGACGCAGGTTATCCCTGGCACCACCTTCGGCGATACGAGGCCTTCCAAGGCGGCCACCCACTCATCTGCGTCAACATCATCGCCGAATACGATGCCGTCGCCTTTACCGCTGCGGATTGGCTTCAGGATGTAGTCGTGCCGCAGCTGAGGTGAGGCCCTGGACAGCTCTATTAGATCGTGCAGCCTTCGGGACCCTGGTAGTATCGTGTCCACGACCCCACTGACCAGGGCCTCAGCCTGGGAGGGCGTAAGCACCATGCGGGCCACCAGATGCGGAATTTCGTCCTTGACAATGCCAAGCATGCGTTTGTCATGGACCAGCAAGACAGTCCGCATGTCATTGAAGCACCGCAGACTCAGTTGACGCCACATCTCAGGCTCCAGGGCCACCAGCTCTCTCTGATGCAGCTCCAGACCGACCTGGTGGATCTCCTCCCAGACCTCGCCTCCGTTCGTCGTAAAGGTCCATGAATTGGTAGGCGAGCCGAAGTCTCCGCGATTCTTGGCAATGCAACAGAGGCGGTAACCACTCTTGCTCCGGGGGTCAGGAAACAATCTGAGGTCGGCAGGGGTGATGAGCCGGGGCTTGATGCCGAAGCGACGCCAGACCGCATCGATGAACATGTGAATATCAATTCCATGTTCAGCTCCTTTTAGGAGATGAAGTGGATATTGCGGTTGAAAGAGGCCAAAGAGTCCATCCAGGATCTAGAAAGAGTTAGAGACTGCAGGGGTCGAGACAGGGAGCTTGTTCAACATTACCATGTCTGGATTTGTGGCGCCTACGAGCCCACCTGGACCTTCTGGCAGGGATCTGTTCAGCGCTTCCTGACCGTAAGCCTCATGCAAGAACCCATTGAATGAGAAGCGAGCGTTGATCTCAGTGATCCTGTAGTTTTCTTCTCGCTGCTCGTCATCATCCACTAGAAAGTCGGGTCTCCATGATCCCAGACATTCCGAGAATGGTGCAATGTTTCCGCACGAAACTTGACCATCTACCCACTGTTACACGGTTTTAGCAATGGGTAGATCGGAGTGCACTGCATGGATACAAACTCACCCTCAAGATTTCCTCCTCCTCCTTCTCTAGAGGCATCCTCTCGGGGAATCTCGCATCACGATCGGTCCACCAGCGTTGGACAATGTCGGTGATGGCGATGGTCAGGGCCTCGTGCAGGTCCTGCATCTGCTGCTGGTGATGCTTCCCAACGAGGATTGGCCGGGGACAGCCACTCGAGTAGGATCCATTGTGCCAGAGGTTTGCGGGACACAATTTCAGCAGAGTGTCTTGGAGCTTTGCCTCCTCCAAAGCGTAGGCGCTGGTTTCGACCTTGTTCTGGGTCACAGGCTCATAATCCTGAGGTTTGGGCCCGAAATGGATTTGAGTGAGCTGTTGGGTATGCATTGTGAATAGGCAGTCGTTTAACTCGAATGTTTGGGCAAGCAGATTGCTGGTTTGGAGATACGAGTAACAGCGTGACTTTGAGTAGGTATTTATGTGAGCAAGGATAGTCTAGCTGACAGCACCCACCGTAGCTCCCGAGACTCCGGTTCAGGGGGTCCCGTAGACGATCCACGATTCCCTTTCCAAGTGCCGCCGGGGGTGGTGGGGTCGAGCGGAAGTAGGGTGACACAGAAATTCGTCGGCTGAGCCGTCGCAAAGTCCGAAGGGAGCGGTGTCAGTGGTTGATGGAAGTGAAGCGGCTGGCCAATGTGGAACTGGGGGTCCTGTTGAGAGTATTGAACCAGACTCAAGATGCCACGCATTTTTGGCCATTCATAATAAGGATAAGATCCCGTGAGTGTACCGGTCTGCTGTGTTGTCTGTTTTGACCATCGCTTTCCCTGCAATCGTTTTTCTCACCCTTCGTTCGATCTCATCCCGTATCGCTATCATGTATCCTCTTACACGCCGCGCTTGTCATCTCTTTCGCACCAATGCTTGCATATTGAGGCGCAATATCAGGCCCAACTCTCTCGCGTCATCTGGGTTCATCTCACAGGGTCTTCGCTGCCATGCCACCGTAGTATCTCATACCGTGCCATCGCTTACGTTGCCCTGTCTGGAGGCTCCCGACTTGAGCCATGCTGAGAACCTCGACCATATTGGTCGTATTTCAGAACAACTGGAGCGAAGTGGCATGCTCAAAGTCTCTCTGAGGTTCCAAGACGAAGACAGCGACTATCTCAAACGGCTGCTAGTCAGTCTTCATCGCCACCGCGGCCATCAACTCCCCATCTCTCACAGCGCCACTCGTGGCTGGTTCTGGGACGTCCGCCCTAGCGAGACCAACTTCCAAGCAAAGAATCACCAAGCAAGATCGGAAACCATGAACGAATTCCCCTGGCACACAGATTGCAGCTACGAGGACCCACCCCCAAGGTTCTTCGCGCTGCAGGTACTTCAACACGATCGATGCGGAGGGGGTACTCTATCAGTCATGAACGTCGACAAGCTGAGCGAACTTCTCTCCCCGGAGGCTCGATCAGCCCTACTGGCTCAAGAGTACCGCATCACCATCCCACCCGAGTTCATCAAGGATCCGGAGCAAAAGGATATTATCGGCAGCGTATTTGTCACCAGCCCCAGTGACCAGACAACGATGATTCGGTTCAGAGAGGATATCCTAACGCCCTTGACAGACCGGGCATCTCGAGCACTGCTCGAACTCAAGGAGGCTCTGCTAAAGGAGGAGGTCCAGGCACACTCGACTGTGCATCTCAAATCGGCAGATCTACCAAAGGGATCCATTATTCTGATGGATAATCGCCGCTGGCTGCACGCACGGAATGATATCAAGGATCCAGAGCGCCACCTGCGTCGGGTACGGTGGGATGCATGTCCCTTCGAGACTGTCTCGGTTTAACAAAAATGTCCCGCTGCAACGAAAAGTGCATTAGGTAGATGGCGAAATTGTATGATTAATTCCCTCATTCTTGCATCAAATCAAGTTTCTCTTTCTCCATGATCTGCGACAATGTCTCAGCCCATGACCTCAAGCTCCGGTACTTTGTAGTTCTAGTCAATTTCCTCGCTAAGTTGCCGACGTGACGTGTTGTGTTGCTGAGGTTGATCTCGGTTCCAACAATTCCAGTCCCACCCTGGTCCACTAGAACGCAGATCCTTCAGCTGCCAAGCTCTGCTTGACACCGCTGTCAGCTAGCAGCTGGTGTCCTCTAGCTGAGACCCCTGTCCCTGAAGCGAATGTCTCTCCTCCTCGATGGCTGCATCCTTGCGATACATCTCCGGACCCTGTTTTCTCACTCGTTCAGGTCTGTGGAAACTAGTTGACCCCGGCCTGCATACCAATCCGATAGATCATGCAGACGTGATTCGGGGCTCCGTATTATGAGGCTGGCTGAATACCCTCACATTGTCCAATTGGTTGACAGGAAGCTGTGCCGAAAACCCGCTTTCCCGCACGAGGATGACTAGATTGGGAGTATCCGAGACACCTAGGTCATCGGTTCCTATTCGTTCCATCATTTCTCAGCACCCTAGCTGCTTATTTGGCCCTACGTGTGTGTTACGTTCCTATTCGCATGGGGTAACACAGGACCCCATCTGTTGAACCCAAACTGGTCCGGATCGTCATTGCGAACTTGACAGGACAGACCTGAGAGCAAGGGTCTTTAGCGACACATTTCAACCCTTCATTATAAGGGGTTAGTTACCAATAACTACTGTCATCTTCATCCGCTAGCTGGAGACCAACGAGGCTTGCACGATTCATTGTACCTCGAACCTTTCTACTCAACGTCAGATCATTCACCATGGCTCCCAGTTCCACGTATTCTGTGGCCGATGTGCTAGCAGTTGCCAAGATTCATCCCTTCTATTCTGACGCTCAGTACCCTCCGGATGATAACACCATTCTGAAGTCAAGAGAGCAAGCCGCGTTGAAGTACCAAGAAGGTGACTTGCAGGCGCAGCCGCTTCTTCGGAAGAAGGACTTGTTCGTACCCCAGCGCCCCCTGCAAGCTTTGAACTTGTATTGATGCTGTCCCAGGTATACTGCCATTGAAAGACTTGTCGATGATACTAGTCCTCAAAACACATATCGTCACAATGTTTATACCAGCACCACTGGAGGTGGAGGCGGTAGCAAATCCCTGTTCTTCGCTACAGATGCGATGGAGAATCGCCGACACAGAGCCAACTTCGGTGACTTTCTTCGGAATACTGGCGTGATTCAACGTGGTGACTGGGTCTTGACGACACACTGTGCCGGTGATCTATACAGGTACAGTAATCGAGCATGTCAACAGCTGGAACTCTACTGACAATGTCAAACTTAGGTCCCTAGACCTCACCTTGGAGATCTTGGAAAATGCTGGAGCCAGCCTCTTGGCGGCGGGTAACAACATGCCCGTTTCCAGGGTTGTCGAGCTTCTGCAATGCTACCATGTCAACGCATTGTCGGGCGATGGAAGCCAGATTGTGAAGGTTGTTCAGTACATATCAACCATGAAGACTGGTAAAGACAAGATCAAACTGAACAAGATCATCTACACGTCAGAGGCACTCAACGCAGTCCAGAAGGCACATATCTACGCTGTTCTTGGCCCTGTCAAGATCTACTCCATCATTGGCAGCGCTGAGGCTGGTCCATACGGAGCAAGCAGTCCTGACTTGACCCCAACCGATCCCGATGCAAGTTATACTGATTTTGTCATCGACACTCGAGCAAACCTGTTTGAGGTTCTTCCGCCGTCTTTGGGTGAGAGTGACGGTTTCACAACTACTTTGCCCGAGGGCGAAACCGGCATCATTGCACAGACTTCTCTTGCTCGCCTACGGAATCCGCTCGTGCGCTATGTCACCGGTGATATTGGTTCTCTGCACCGTCTCCCGGAGCAGGCACGTGCTTTGATCCCTGAGAAGGATTGGCCATTTATGCGGATTCTCCGACTTCAGGGCCGAGACAGTCGGTTCAGCTTCTCATGGGACGGCGAGTACATCGAATTTGACAAGCTCAAAGCTGTCATGTCCGAACCTAGCCTCGGTATCCTACAGTGGCAAGCCATCTTGAGCACTATGGAACCCTCTAAGGAAGCATTACTTGAGATTCGCATGCTTTGCGCTGAGCGGAACGACTCTCTCGTTTCTCGGGATGAAATCATCGAGCGCTTGCATGATTTTATATACGTCTACTCATCAAATCAGGATCGCTTCCGAGCCACCTTTGTTGACGACCTCGATGGGTTTGAGCGAAGCGAGACTGGGCGGAAAGTGATTAAATTTGTCGACAGATTTACCACCTGAAGGAGTTACGTACGAGGCAAAGTTGAAATGGGGGTTGTCGTTGCAGCTCAAGATCTACGGGCGGTGTTTGAGGCTCGCAATTGTAGGGTATAGCCAAGAGAAAAAGTCTTAAATGTAAGAGTAAATTACTAGATAATGTCCTAGGTCGATCACGTATAGATGCTGCCATTTAATTGTTGTCATATCTTCCCTACGCCATTTTGTGAAACCCTTCTCCCCATCGTATGAGACCACGGTTAGCAAGTAAGGTATTGCGTTAGACCGCGATTCCTGGCTTGGCTGTCTTTGTAGAACTTGTTAAGGCTGTAGGGTATTGAAGATGTGTGATTGTCGACAAGTAAGTTTCATTATTACTCTATAATTAAGAGTTTCGGCTGGTGAATAAGAAGAAGATATATCTAATCTGATGACTCTTCTGTCCGTATACCCAAGATGGTGGCCAAACCTCGAGAGCGATTTTAGCCAACATCACAACGCCCAGACATTGAGATCGGAATTCGCTCTTTGATTGATGAGATGTTGTTACCGTCAAGTCTACCATACTCGTCTTAGCATATAGATGTAGAATGAGTACAAAGGCAAAGTTTTGGGTCAGCAACACCAACAGTTTATCCACTCATGGGGCAGGAATTAACTGGTGTGGCCTCTTAATGGCTCTAATTATTCAGCGTTCTCATAACTCCGCATAAATCCAAGCGAGGTCTCACGTCAGATCGTCAATCTGAGGTGCAGCTATCCCTGTCGATGAAGGTGCTGGTTTCTCACACCCCTGTTCCGGGACCAGCGGATTCAGGGTAAGAAACAAAGATATGGCTCCTCCATTCCCTTTTTCATGTCTCCACCCTGTTTCACTCGTCTTTCATATCACGAAATCATCCAAACTTCTAACCATGGCAACTGTTCGAGATCGTCACCCTGAGCTGTTCCAGCCTATCAACTATGAGTCGCCTCGGGGGAAGGTGCGAAGCGTGCCAATGCAAGTTCTTTGTCTAGGGTTCAACCGGACAGGCACTGCCAGTCAGTAAAAAGTCGTTCCGCTCCTTTAAGAGCATCTCTCGCTAATCTACGTGAAAGCCATGTCCTCGGCCCTAGAGACTTTGGGGATCCCCTGTTGGCACTCGTTCCACCTACTTACCACTCACTTTGGCGACAACGAGATGTGGCAAGATGCAATCGATCGCAAGTTCTTTGGCAAGGGCGAGCCTTTTGATCGCGAACAGTTTGACCAGCTGCTCCATTCTTTTGGAGCCGTAAGTTCAGACACACCCGCCATCGCCTTTGCCGACGATCTGATTACCGCATATCCCGAAGCTAAGGTGGTCCTCGTGGAGAGAGATATTGATAAGTGGTATGAAAGCTACATGCATGCCATCATTGGGAACATGTTCAACCCCTTTGCAACGCTTGTGTATCACTTAGATAGAGCTTACATCCACCCCATCGGAAAGGTTCAAAAAAGCGTGGTGGCAGGATGGGCCGGAATAACATCTAGACGAGATGCTGAGCTCAAGGCTCGGGACAAGTACCGTCAACACTACGCGATGGTAAGGGAACTGACACCCCCTGAGAGGCTACTCGAATTCAAACTCGAAGGCGGTTGGGAGCCGTTGTGCAAGTTTTTGGGTAAAGAGATCCCAAAAAGCAAGTTCCCGAGGCTGAATGAAAAGGGTTGGTTCGATGAAAAGGCTAGCCTGTTGTTAACGGAAGGCCTGAGAAAGGGGTTGGTCAAGGTAGCTCCGTGGGCTGTTGCAATGGCTGGTATGCTTTTCGCTTGGTTCAAATACTTTAGGTAGGCCAGAGACCTGATGAGACATTCGTCTCCGTGATCGCGATTTACACTCGACATGCGATCTTGGGGGAATGTTCCTGGCTGTGACCTTGAAGCATACCCATTACGAGCAAAGTAGGAAGGCAAAAACAAAATCCAATATATAGACAACACAGAAGGTGAAGGGCTATGTACATAGTTCTAATTCCACTTGGCCGTTAAGCCGACATGACACCACATATCGTCAAAAGGGCGTCCCGAGCAAGAGTCCAAGTGTCTCAAAATATTTCAATCCCAAATCCATGGAGTAAAGTAGAGCTTAACCTAGCCATCGGTAGGTGCACTGAGTTGGATGGCGATGTAGCCGTTACCGAACGAGTAGCCCGCACCATTGACGGTTTGGTCAGCCCTAGTGCACTTGTCCATGATCTTTCCCGCAGCGCGGGCCATGTTCTGGCTAGACATGGTGTCAGTGAAATTTTGAGTCATCCATCAAGATGTTACTTACCAAGTGTCTGAGGTAGGGTAGTGTCCACCTGGAACGACGGCAGTGATCTGAGCATTACCAATTTTGCACATGACGGTGACGGCGTCCTTGGCTTTACAAGCCTTGTCCCCATAGCTGGCAAGCTGGTTGATACAAGCGACAGCATCGGGGACCTGAAAATGTTAGAAACCTATACACTATGTGATATGACTGTCGAAACGTACATATGCAGATTTCTCGGCCACGTCATCGCCGCGGCAGGAAGTATCACGAATGTCAAGAGACCTCTTGAATTCGACAGCCTTGGATGCCTCAACAGCATCTTCGGGAGACAGGTGGTTGCCATTGGGGTCGGCGATGATGCCCTCTACCCAGTTCTCCCAGGAAAAGGCTTGAGCTCCGTTGTTGTTGCTGGTGGGGGCGGGCATGGCCATAACCACAGAGGACGAGGCCAGGACGGCGACGGTGGAAAGAGACAGGCGAACCATTTTGATGATTGAAAACGCGAGCTTAGAAGGTAGTTGTGTTGGTGTTGGTGAAGACTGGTGTTCAAGTGCTGAAGAAGTAGATGCTGTGATGATGTGAAATAGAAGTGAATAAAAAGCAGTCGGCCTCTTCCTTAAGTACCTGGAAGCCAAAGTGTTAATCTGTGAAACTCCCTGATCTCTCCGTAGGCTTGTAGTCTCAAAATAGATGCTAGCCCCAGTTGATCCACGATGTATGCTATTCTGCAAGGCTTCTGATCCTGAGTGAAGGGCAAGCACCGCCTGACCCACAAGCACTGCCTTCAATCACGGCTGAACGGCCTAGAACCATCGTAGAGGTGTCCCCAAAGGGGCTAAGTTGTTGAGGCTCTGTCATAGTTCTTGCTGCTATTCCCTAGGAGTGGGTTTAGAACAGTGAATGATTCACCGTGAAAATATGGGGTCTCGGGATGTGGGATGAATGGAGGGTTGTCGGAGAGCGATACCCATGTTTGGATGCATACACGTGTTGCTGTTCATATGAAACAAATCCTTCGGGCTATCGGCTATAGCCTCACCGCGTAGTGATAGTTGAATAGCTTCACCGGATTTCAAAGCATCGAGATGAGCTTCTTCTTCATCAGCATACATGTTAATACAAGTCTGCATTCCTCCTTAAAGCGTCTATCCTTCCATTTCTTTCCTTTATCGATTTGGAAATGCCAAGTTGACCTGTACAGCAAAAACAGAAACGGAAGGACAAAACCATGCAATGTATTCTGGGTGCAGAGCACAGCCATGAACCAACGTCATGAGCCCTGGAACCCTCGGGTTGCTTACCCGTTTCGTATTGTCGGCTCACTATGGATCAACACAGCATGGCAAGTTCCGGGACATCCACCCCTGCAGCCTGACATCCAGTGTCAAGCTCGCGAGTGGAGTTTCCAGCTTGAGGCATCGGTGTCTACACGTCTTAACGCCGACCCAGAGCTGCGTCAGTCGTTGGCAGGCTGATACCAAGCTGTGAACAAAACACAGCCCTCGATTAAATGAGGCTATGAAGGATTCCAAATGCAAGTATAATTTCTTTTCTTCACGAGAGTTGATGTACCTATTTATAAGCCCCGGACTGCATCCTTGTCAACACCAAAAATCCGACACATCCGGGACAGTCGGTATCAAGCCTACTTGCCCTATGACATTGCTAAGATCCAGCACTTCTTCCATCCACCCGACAGTCATGCGTTTTTCTCTCACCAGGTTGAACACAGGCTATCGATCAATATGTCGGTTTAGATAAGTGAAAGGTTTCGATGCAGCTACCAGGCATGTCCTCCATTCAAAACGTTACAACGAGTGTACAAGAAATCACGTGGGGATGACAGAAAGAGTTTACTAATTCAATACCTCTCCTTTCGATTTGGCGACTTGTTCATCGAAATCTAAGACATGTTAGCAAGGATCATGAACATGGCGATTGTTACTCACAAGGCTGGAACGCCAACCAGCCCTTCTCAGGGCCACCCACTTGGCTAACGGTGTAGTCGGCCTCGTCTTCGTCGATAAACACTTTCTTATAACCTGCAGCAGAGGCAGCGTCCGCCAAAAGTTGGGCCTGGCATGTCTTGTCGAGACTGATGAACCAGAATGCGGCTTCATCAACTGTTTGCCCGACAGTCAACAGGCCGTGGTTCATGAGGATTGCCGCCTTGGCTTGTCCAAGCGCCTGTGCAATACGCTTGCCCTCCTCGTCATCGTCGACGACGCCCTTGAACTGGGTGTAGACAACGTGACTCTTGTGGAAGCGTAGAGCGTCCTGGGTGATCATGTCCAATTCGCGACCAAAGGCGGCGAATGCCTTGCCAGCTACGCTGTGAGCATGGCAGGCCGCATTGACCTCTGGCCTCGCCTTGTGGATGGCAGAATGAATGGTGAAAGCTGCAAGGTTGACAGGTTCATCTCCCTCGACAATGTTGCCGTCTTCATCGACCAGGATGAGATCCGAAGCCTTCATGAGAGAGAAGTGTCTGACAAGAGGATTGAGCCCTTGTAAGGCTGTATTAGCTCTGAGTCTTTTATTTACTTGAAGAATAGATACTCACAGAAATGGTCCGTCAAGATGGGGTCACGGACCGAGATGTGGCCTGCAACGCCTTCATCAAACCCCCTGTCTGCGAAAGCGCGGCACGCAGCAGCGAGATGCTGCTTGCGGTACAGTCTCTCATCCTCCGGGTTATCAAAATTGGGTGGAGTCCTCATCTTCAACTTTCTGCCATCTTTGGTCTTGCCTTGGACTTGAAGTTGTGGTGGGTTCACCTTCTTTTCCACACCATTGATGAGGACCTTGCTCTTCTGGGCATCGCCAGTTGTAGACAAGACGGCTGCTGGCTGTTCAGCAATTGTCTCAGTCACGGAAGGTACCATGGTTCAAAGATAAAATAATGATGGGTATTCTGTAGTTGATGTTCAGTTGTGTTCAGATCTAACCTGATAATTCCAGTTGGTCTAGTTGATTCAATGACACCGTCGAGCTCAAATACTTTTCAATCGTAGTCCAGAGCCGTGGGAGCTCCGTAAATCCGTTACTGAGCCCGATACAGACTGGTCACACAGATCTACTGCTCCCAAAACGTCAGAATGAGGGGATGCCCCGACCAATAATGAGGAACGCGGCGCAGCTTATCCGATGGAAAAGCTGCCAAGACACGGAAATCCCGGATTCTCGGGTCTATCGCTACAACCTAAATGGCAATAGCTGTCTATTCGGTTATCATCAAGCCATGAGCTTCTTTCTGACATCAATGGCTTAGACATGATCATACATGATCAGAGCGACTTGTTTAACGCCTAAGCATTTCGCAACCAGACAGTGAGTGCCATGGCTTGTGGAGTCTTAACACACACGAGATATCTGTGCATTCATGCCCAAACACCCTTGAGGCTAGGCTTGAGCGAAAGGTTTAGGAACATGAGTGATACATATGGAGCCTCTAAGGTGATTTAAATAGATGCATGGTTGGGCCTATTCATATAGAATGGATTCGTCTTGATGTCCTCCGCATGGCCTCATAACAAGAATCGGCATCTGAGGACCCGCTCATTGTTTTTCGGGGAGATTTTGAATGGAAGATGGGGATTGATAATGAGCATGTGATGGTACCTTCTGTTCTCTTCGGAGCTTCTGGGCACCTTGCTGGTTGGCATCGGGGCTGAAGCGCCAAGCCTGTCGCTTTGTTGTTGCATCTACGAAGCCTACCACAGCGACTGAGTAGACTGACAGCTGGGCTCTAAATACTCTCCGCATTCATAGAAATCAAGTCGGTGCCTGTAAAGACCTTCCTCGGCAGGTATATTGGGAGGCATCAAGCAGTGGTCCTGTCCATTGAGCAGCTCGAGGGTGTATCAGGCTATATAGCAAAAAGTGTGGATACGACTGGGGTTGTCGTTCATGCATAGTTCACATTACATACTTCTCTGACGTGAGTGGTGTCGAGTCGTAGGGGACTTGAAACAACAATGGTCGGTCGAGCTAATCTCCTCGAGCCAATTTGCAATGCGGCTCAGGCGCCGGCGACCCTGATAACAGATCTGCCGATCGCTTCCACTGAGCCAAAGCTCTAGCCTTGTCTTGGCAAATGGAGCCCAGTGACCAACCTCTGTGCCGCTCTTTGCATGCCAGGAGTACAAAGGCTACGCCTATCAACTGGCCCTGGAGTGGCTCGGTATCATCACATCAGGAACATTACCGAGGATCTACAGTGATTGATGCTTAGATAGCAGGGCACTCCCAGGTCCGTCAACGGAGGCCCTCTCGGCCGGTCCGGTTCAGTGCCACTTCCACGTGTATCCCTTTGCCGGGGCCCGCATCTAATCGCGGCATTAGGCATCATGTGCCATGCTTCTAGCCTCCCAAGATACGACCAAAACGGCGATCGGACAATGGACTCCGATATCGACGCGGGGTTGAATGCGGAGGCGAAGACACAGCCTAGAACAATACAGGAAAGTCGACGACAGATAATGCCGGTGGCTTCTAGCAGCTGATCCGGGGTTACAGCGCCGATTCACGGCCGATACAAGATAGGCATTGGTTTATTCTATCTTGAGATGCAGCATCAACGGGGTTGAACGGGACGTAACCGACGTGGGCTTGATCCACTTGAGTGAGCGTCCAATCCGAGTCTTGCGATTTGGTTTGAACCGTCTCTCCGCCGGTCACCTGACCGGTCCGGCAGCATCTTCACCGATGATAAGCCCCTCTAGCTCTCGGTGGCGTATCTTGGGCTGGATCATGATGTGTATCACTCAGATAGAGGCATGTAGCATTAAATATCCCATCTCGCGCTCCAAAATGAGTCGCATTTACGATAACCATCATCATCCAAGCGAGTTTGTTTACTAGTCAAGATGTTGAGTATTGGCTCTGCTCTCCTCTTCATCCTCGCTGCCATCGTGGTAGTGGCAGCTAGGATTTTCATCTCCAAGCCTCAAGTAGCACCCAGACAACCACCCCCTCCACAGCTCAGCAGCACCAAAATAAGCTCACAACCTCTTCCTGCAACATGGTACGGGTCCGAAAAGATTCATGAGCTAGAGAGAAGAGCCATCTTCTCCAAGAAGTGGATCCTTCTCACTCATAAAATTCGACTTCCTGAGAGTGGTGCCTATATCCGCTACGAGGAGGCTGGCTTCAACTTCTTCCTTATCCGAAACAATGAGGGTATCGTCAGAGGTTTTCACAACATTTGCAGACACCGAGCCTTCCCTGTCGTCACCAAGGACAATGGAACAGCCAAAATCCTGTCTTGCAAGTACCACGGATGGTCATATGGTTTCAACGGCCAACTGGCTAAGGCTCCCGAGTATCAGAACCTGAAGGGCTTCGATAAGAAGAAGAACGGACTGTTCCCCCTCCATGTTCACGTCGATGATAGAGGCTTTGTCTGGGTCAACATGGATGCCAAGGTGAAGCCAGAAGTTTCCTGGGCCTCTGACTTTACTGGTGTTGATCGCCTTGCACGACACGAGCCATTCAACCTCGACGACTACAAGTTTGATCACACTTCTCAAGAAGACATTGATTATAACTGGAAGGCTTTGGCCGACAAGTACAGCTCCAACAGCAAGATCGAACAGCTTTTCACAGGCGAAGAGTCGGAAAAGAGCTCCAGGATAATCAGCGACTTTTACTTCCCGAACGCTGCCATGACATTCTCGTAAGTTCCTCAGACATACATCATCTATATTATTGATCAGATAACTAACTTGAACCAGTCCTCACTTTTTCATCATGATGCGATGCAACCCTGTTGGGCCTGCTCGATCATCTGTGGAGTACGAAGTCTTCAGGCACAAGGACGCCAGCGATGAGGACTTCAACCAGGCCCAGGACATTATCAAGCGTGCTTCTGAGGAGAACAAGTCGCTCCCCAATCCTTCTGAGAAGAACTTCAACACAGGCATCTTGGTCAACGAGGCACCCTTGTACTTCCAGAGCCAGGTCCGCCAACTCTTGGAACATCACAGTGGCCTTGAGGAGGTAGCCAAGAAGGAGATCCGACCGGCTCAACAGATTCTTGACCAGACCTCTGAACAAGATGAGAGCCTTTTCTCTTCTTGTTCGGGCTTGTCTTGTGGCAAGCTTGCAAAGGAGCTGGCATGGTAACAAGTCGTTGAAACTGGTTGTGTCGAAGATGACTCGAGTCAAAGGCATTAAAGGGTTTGAAACGGATATGAATGAATGTTAAGGATAGGAGATTGGTGCATATGTATAGCTAGTTGGCTTTACACGGGCGTTTGGGAAGTTGTAATAATTGGTCTCATCTATTAGACGCTCTACTCGGCGCTGACCACGTTCCCGTTCCCCTTCTCGCCTCTTCGTGAAACTTAATCTCACTTTCGCTTGAAACGCGAAACAAAGCCCCCAAAGCGCTCCTTCACCTCTTTATAGCTGCTTTTCTCCTTGCCCTCTTTCTCCTCTTTCTCCTCTTTCTCTTCCCCATCTATCTGTAGCGATCTGCTTTGCTCCTGTTCTGCCTCTTCTTTTTGCTGCTTGTGCTTCTTTAACTCTGCCTCTGGCTCCAGCTGGGTTGTGTTTTCGTTCATGACCTGCTGTGCGAATGAGACTGTGCCCTGGCCAGCCGGAGCATCCTCTCCTTCTTGAACTTGGACGTCTCCATGTTCGAAAAGGTCCTTGACCTTGCCAGATCCAAACAATCTCTCGTAGACAGCCAAGGTAGTACCGAACTCCTTGGCCACACCGACCTTAATGGCGTCCAACAGTTGCAGTGCATAGGTTTGGCAGTTGTTGGTGATGAGATTGTAAGCTGGCTGTCTGTCTCGAATGCTTTGAATGACGGATTCACCTGAGCCACGTTAGACACTTATTCTGACAAGAACCTCTGCCGAAGAGTAGATATTCATAGAGGATATGCAACTCACCAGCCCGTCGGCACGCATCATCGTTGAACCGCGTCTCGCCGACTTTGAAGGTATGCCACTCTTCCCTGTTGATCTTTTCATTGGTGTAAATGACATCAAAGTTTTCGTCCTGTGCACGACAATTCAGTCAATAAAGGAAGCTGTCGCTATGCGAGAGAGGAGCTCACCATCCACAGTTGGTGAGCATAGTCACCAACGAGCACAGCCCAGTGCTGTGTAGGATCCGGATACCTGTTGATCCTCTCGGTAATCATCTTACCCAACCCAGTATCCTCTGCGAACCATTTTCCGGCAACGCCGCCCACAGGATGCCAGCCAACTTCGACTGGGCGAAGAGGTCCGTTCATCACAGGGTCCGTCACGGGGACGACATTGGGCTGATGACCGAGACCCGCCGCATGTTTGAGGGCCAGTTCTCCCTTGTCGAGGTTCTTCTTGCTACATGAAACGGATTAATCCAACATGACCTATAAAGCGATCGTTAGGAGGGTGTGTGGGTAGCACCCGAACGGAAGGATGACCGAGGCAAAGAAAAAGAAAATAGCGCATACAGGAACTCTGCCACCTTGTCCCTCTTCCTCTCCTTCTCCTTCTCTTCGTCCGACATGACACACACTAACAAGAACGAGAAACTGCTTCGAGATGAATGACGAGCCGCCCTCGAGGGGTATATTAACCGACTTGAGAGAAACTAGAGGGTTCAGGTCTCGAGCCGCGCACCCAAGTTCAGGTCAGCAATTCTGAGGGGGCTGAGCACATTCACGTGAGACACTGCGTTAGCAATTTCACGGCTAAGACGGCGTATCGCTGAGTGATGTCAGCCAATCACAGCGCGAGCTATTGGTCTGACAGCTGAATCACACGAAATTGGCAATATCCTTCAATGGGGATGACTCTTGGCTCTTGGCGATGGGCCTCTTGCAAAAGTACAAATTAATTGAGTCAGATCATAGGATGCAACATGAAAAGAATGTAGTCATAAGAGGGTCGGTATCCTGATTCATCTACTACGTGGTAGCTACGAACAATGCCCTTATCTTCCAACCCTTTCCCACAAAAGAATAGCATTCCCATAGTCTCAAGTTCCTAATGTCCCTTCCAGGCCTCCTTCAGCAGCTCTTCAACCTTGGTGAACTTGTAATCGGGGAAAATCTTGTTCCACTCATCCGACACGGTCCAGACGCCTCGAGTCATGGCGATGAGAACGCCAATGATGGCCCCCTTGGAGAATGACTCTACTTGGTCTTTGGGGATAGAAGGCAAGTCGATGCGAGGGTAATTATCGGTCTTGAGCTCACCGGCCGCCAGATCCTCCATCTTAAGCCACTCAACCGTAAAAGGCTCGCCTAGAAACGGAATTAGCGCCATTCTGGACTTTCGAACTATCAAAAACCTACCTCGGATCTTTTCGCCGATTTTCAGGACCTCCCCGATGGTGATCTTATCTCCCTGGATACCTCCAATGACTGGCCATTCTCCCTCGTAATCAACGGCACGTGCGACTACATGGGCAATATCGTCAGCGCTTGTGTAGGTCATTTCGTCATCAAGAGAGCCTTCGACAATAATGGCGTGTTTCTTTGCCAGATCGATATTGATCGGAAGCGTGGTAATGTACTTGGACGCCTTGTAAGGGTGGCAAAGATAATCCATAAAGGAGCCCACTTGGAAGCGAGTATACTGGAGAACCTTTTGCCTAGTTAGTGCCATTGTCTAAGTGATCCAGGATAATCCGGGTGCCTACCTTCTTATCCTTGTTCAGATTCTCCAAGTACTGGGCGACTTCAACCTTGCCAGCGTACCAGGGCATGGCATCAAGGGAAGACGCGATCTTAACGCCACTAAACTTCTGTTAGAACTTTGAAATTTTCTTTCCGTCAGGTATAGCTGGACGCTGATGCCTCTACTCACGTCGACCACTCGGATGGGGCAAAGCGTGTAACACCAGCTTCAACCGATGCATCAATGAGGTTCTTTTGAGCTTGGTTCTCCGGGTCCAGGTGAGCTGCAATGAAGGACAGAACTGTGTGAATTCCCTTGAGAAGTTGAGCCAACCCCGCCTTGTCTAGATAGTTGGCCTGAACATAGCGAACGCCGGCACGAGGGGTGTATTGAGAAGGGTCCTGTGTTTCTGTCAATCTTCTATCCAAGCCAGGAGTCCTGCAGGGATGAGATTCCTACCTTTCGGACCAAGGCAGTGATCTCGTGCTTTCCTGTGGCTACGAGCTTGTCGAGAACCTCGCTAGCCAGCTCTTGAACGGCTTAATTAGCAAACGATGGTAAAAAAAAATAAAAAAAATAGTCAGAGTGGACAAACCGCTGGAGCCTCCTGCAATAGCAATCTTGACCATTGTGTCGGTTGTTTAAATATTTAGGGAAAAGTTAAGGTGTTGGATGAGTAGATGGTCTAAGTGGTTGTGTTGCTGCTCTAGAGAAGTTGGATTCCGTCTACTTATAGCATACAGAACTCCTCATGGATCGGCCAGGACGTGGTTAATAATGCGGCTCAACCCTCAACTATACGGAAGAACTACATCACCTAATTCACGTAACTAGGCGCCCCGGCATTGACCGCTGTCAGAGCCGCATGGGTCATGATCCTGGGGTGAGCGACGGAACCGTACTAGCCCGGTTACGTGATCGGGCAAATCTTGACCGATGTAGCGGTGATTTCGGGCTAATCCAGAGTCTGACAAATCCACAACACCCCAAATCTCACCTGAAATCACATAACCTCACCTAACATCACCCAACATCGCACTCCGATCAAGACATACGGCATAACTCGAACAGGCTACTTTTTCAAAGAACATGGCACCCGCGCGCATCGAAATTACAAGCGCTGAAGACGAGCTGAGTGTAAGCATGCGTCCAAGGCGGCGTTCCACAGCGAGACCACTAACAAGGCCCCAGCGTCGACGTGAGAGAGGTCGTCGTTCACAAGCTGCCTTTCGAAAACGCCAAGCCCAGGCTGCACAAAGTTTATCAGATCAGAGTCGCCGTCTCATAGAGGGAGTTCAGAAAGCTGTCGATGCAGTTCACGGCGATGAGCGACAAGAAATTCTCGACGCTATCGCCAACTTGGCCAATATCGCTGGCCTCGAAACCAAAGACAGCCCATTACAGGACACAGCCCCGTCTTCAAGAGACGAGGATATCACAATCGATGTCGTGACTGGTGATTTCACTCGCAATTCCAAAAGTTCAACTGAAACTTGCACACAAGTCTCCAACCCAACACCACAACGTCTTGATTGTGGCATATGGCTCGACCCGATGCATTACAGACGCGTCTCGCTCCCACCACAAGATATCATACCTTACCTAGGGCCCGGCTCAAAGACCTTTGCTGGCCTACTTTTCTGGTCCGTCATGGATCACAGTCTGAACGGTTGCAAACATCCACATGCAGAACCCTCCACTGTTATCAAGACCGGACTAGGCCACTCGACAGCAACCCAAGACGTAAAAGTGTCTTTTATCAGAAGAATGGTTGAGGCAAGACTCGAGTTCAAGAAAACTGGCTCCATTGGTGCAGAGTATGCCTCTGCAGCCGAGAATGACCTGGGGGTGGTCTTGCGTAACCTTGTTGAAACCGATTATCGGGCCAGAGGAAAGGATCCCGACTTGTGGCTGTCCTGTGTCTCCATCGAGCAACGCGTGAGGAGTATTGCTGGAAACAATGCATTTCATGTTCTTGAGAAGGCAGCGCGAGACGAGGGCGAGCAAGAGTTGCGAGAAGCACTTGTTCGGGTGAAATGCAGGCTTTCTGACACGGGTGTTTGTTTCGGGGATGGACCTCGTTGGAATGTCGACGTGGTGGATAGCATATTCCTCGATCCTATCATTCAGGCGATGGGGAGGATCTGATGGTGAAGTGGCGATGAGAAAGAGTTTTTACTTCATCGTCGAGGACGGTAAAAAAACAGCGGCAATGGCGAACTAGATTCATCCAGGAAAACCAGGCAGGGCAGCTTGATCTCAAAACTCCAGGCCGTAGAAGTGCATGGTTGTGTGTGTTTCTAAGGTATATGAAGCATTATTGCTGCCGCTCGCTTTTAAAGGCATCATGTAATACCTTGCTTTATTATTTCATAGCCCAGTGGATTTGCTTGTTACACATGCATTAACCTCGTGACTCGTTTCTGCAATGGCCTGACTTATTACTCTTCAAAACTTCCAGAAAGCCAAAGCGTGTTGCTGATCGCCTAGCAACCCTTGACGAAAGGTCGAGCGCCATGTGTCTGTTACTGGATGGGGTGATGCTGGCTTCAGGGGCCCTGGCTCGGCAAAATGGAGCGGGGAACGGGAAGCATCTTGAGCCAAAGCGATACCGAAAGCTGAAAATGGTTACCAAGAGCGCGGGAAAGACATGCAATGGGACACAAGCGCGGGGGCTATGCCTGATAATCCGGGGGTATTCAAAATGACAGGTTTTCCCCATGTGAAGGTGTCTTTAAGGCCTCCAAAGACTCCATGAGCTGACACGAATCTGCACTGACACTGCCTCGTGAGGCGGGGATGCGACGCTGACAGGCTGGCGCGTCGGGCCATAGCCCCTATAAAATCATCGCGTTTCCCTCTTGAGCGACCGAGGATAAATGAGTGCCCCAACCAGATCTAAGCATACCGTCTCGGTGACAGGGTTGTCTCACCCGCGGGAGCGCCCTGTGCAAGGGTTATGGGGAGCACAGACTGGGTCACGAGGCCACCGTCAGGCACTGACTGTCGCAGTATCGAATGACAGGGGGTGAACCTGATGATGGTTGCTGCCACATGTTGGAATATAATAAGCCGAGGCCTCCCCGTCCAATTTCAGGATAGCTGATTCTTTTGCAAATCTCTATCGGGTATAAACAATAGAGAAAATGTATAATCAACCTTGCGTCAAGTTCTCCTACCTGTCCTGCCCTTTGCTGCCTTGCTTGGCACAGGATCCTCCACAAAAGGCAACCCAAAACAAACTGATTGACACCCTCGAGAGTCTCGATGCAGGCTCATTTTCTAGTGAGGCGGAGCGGGTTCGAACCATGGAGGCTCTCTCCCTGGCCTTGAGCAGAGTTCAGAAGCCATGGGATACTGTCTGGCAGCACAACTGGGTGAACCCGGCTACCAACGCGTGCGTCAAGACCTTGATCGATGCCGGGGTGTTTAAACAATGGATCAGATCTGGAGGATCCGAAAAGACATCCAGGGAACTAGCAAAACTCACAGGCACCGACGAGGTTCTCATTAGTAAGTCACGGCTAGTCGTCTCGCAAGATAATATTAATCGGAGGATAGGACGCATGATGAGACAGATCGCAGGCCAAAACTTGATCACCGAGACTGCTGAGGACACTTACAAGCCAACACCTTGGGTTTACTCCATCGCAGCTGATGAAGCACTGTCAAACACCTATGGAGCGCTCTATGACTTTGTGAACGGTCCCATGTTTAGAAGCCTACCTTCCTATCTCAAAGAGACGGGATACAAGAATCCAACAGACCCAAAGAAGTGCAACTGGCAGTTCATGAACAAGTCCGAAGCCACTCTATTCGAGTCTCTCGGTTCTAATGCTGTCGCTGCTAAAGAGTTCAACGATGCCATGCAAAGCCACTCCAAGTACAACATGACTCCCTGGCCTGAAGTCTATCCAACTCGCACTCTCGTCGAAGGCTCTAAACTGGATCGTCCTTTAGTGGTTGATGTCGGCGGCAGCAAGGGTCATGACTTGGCAAAGTTCTACAAGCGTCATCCTGGTATCCCAAAGGCAAGCTTGGTCTTGCAAGACTTGCCTGATATTCTCAAGGAGTTGACTGTCCCCGAAACAATCACGCCACAGCGTCACGATTTCTTCACGCCTCAACCCGTCAAAGGAGCTCGGGCGTATTTCCTTCACAACGTCTTGCATGATTGGGAAGATCCGCAGGCTCTCAAAATCCTGAAAAACCTCGCCAGCGCAATGGAAAAGGGCTATTCCAAACTTCTGATACATGAGAGTTCGATCAGCAGAATCAACCCTTCCCCTCGTGTGACTACTTCAGACATTACCGTGATGGCCTGTCTGGGATCTAAGGAGAGAACTGAGATTGAATGGCGGCGTTTGGTGGAGAGGGCTGGGCTACGCGTGGTGAAGATTTGGAGACAACCACATTCGGTGGAAAGCATCATTGAAGCGGAATTGGCTTGAGTTCATGGATTGGCATACCTAGTCGGTGTTATTTGGTAAGATTGTATTATTACATTACGGTCAAAGGTCCCATAAACAAGTTGAGGGGGTTGTTGTTCAGGAAAAACTATCGGTTCGAACATTCAGGATGAAAACTGTCGTTTCGGTATCATGAGAGCAAGACTTGACAGAACCATAGGCAGGCAGTTCGAATTCGAATTGGAGATGGGAGAGTAGGGGTTTTTCCATTTCCAAGCCAATGAGAATAGTATAACAAATAACACTGTGGGAGTCCAGGAACAATATCAATCAAGACGAGCCTGTGAACTTACGAGCGGTACATCTAGATGGGGTGCCAGCCGATGTTGCCGGCCAACCTCCGCTGTTTCCCCTCTCCTTGTCTACGCCATCATGCAACTCAAAGCTAATGCATATTTTTCCAGTCACCGAAAGAAAAATGGATAGTTAGGGTACAAGGGAGAGTGGCCCTGTCACGTTATCGCGTGTTGATCCCAGACAAGTGCCCAAGGGCCGCTCTGCCGAATCGTCCCGAATGTGCAAAGCCGTGATACGACGCTACAAGTCCTGCTTGTCTTGGAGCTGAGTTGTGTTGTTTGTCTTCGTGTCATGACTGAGGCAGTGAAGATGCATGTGTGACGCCACTTGCCAGTTGTCCGTCACATAAACCCTCACTCGGCAACGTACATATGCAGGCTAAGGCCATCCCGTCTCACCGAGGGCATCTTCTCCTCATCGGGCTTGACTACACAAGCAGGCTGGCTATGTCTGAACTTGATGACTCCTAAACAATCACGCCAATTCAGCATCCCACCATCGTGTCCTCTGTGAGGGTTACAATTCCAGACCCCGACACTCTCGAATGCAGGCTGAACAATCCCTGGCTAGTCGGTACCATGTATGTGATGGACATCAAGGGTATCTATCAAATTTTTTACTACGGATACCCTTGTACTTCTTATTAATGCTCTTTTAGTGGATGTCTTGACCCTAACCGCGGCCCAGCTCCAACGCCTCTTGGAGGCGAAGGCGGTCACCAGCGTCGACGTTGTGAAGCTATACTTGGCCCAGATCTCAAAGCACAACCATGCAGGCCTTCAACTGAATGCAATCATTTCTGTCGCTGAGAGAGACACACTTCTCGTCCGCGCCCATGAGCTTGATGAAGAACGCAGCCAGGGAAAAGTCAGGGGACCTTTTCACGGCATCCCCATCATTTTAAAGGTCGGTCCTGTCATTGAGGCAGTCATTAGTCATTAATCATCAACAGGAACTTTGCAACACGGTTGATTTACCAACAACCTGTGGATCATACGCCTTCAAGCAAGGCAGGCCTAAGAAGGACGCCAGTCTTATCAACACACTCAAGGAAGCTGGATTGATCATTCTGGCCAAGGCAAACCTGAGCGCGAGTTCAAATGTCCAGACCAATCATGAAATACTAATTGAGCGAAGGAGCTAGGTAATGCCAAAGGATTAGATCTCATGGCCGGGTGGTCTGCTGTCGGAGGTCAGGTTCGTTTGCAACAGGCCCGTTCGGCTGCTTGCTCTGCTGATCAATACCATCAGACACAATCGCCCTATATTAAGGGGGGCGTCGCCAAGAACGCAACATGGCTCACCAACACTGTCAGATCTCCCAATCCAACCTCCTCTTTTACATCTGTCACTGACACCTGGCTAGGGCCCCGCTGGTTCCTCATCGGGCAGCGCTGTTTCTGTTGCTGCCGGCTTTGCTCCAGTGTCTCTCGGCACTGAACTCAACGGTTCCATCATGATGCCAGCCGCCAGAGCGGGTTTATACGCCGTTAAGCTCACCCCTGAGAGTGTTGACAATGACGGGTTCCAGCCTGGAGCACCTGGCTGGGATAGTCAAGGCCCATATGCCAAAACGGCGACAGATATCGCGACGCTCTCGGCCATCCTACAGCTCCACGACCCGGGTTACTATCATCCATTGACCACGTCTTGGAAGGGACTCAAGATAGGTTTCGTCGATCCTTCCTTGTGGCGGGGCCTTCCCACGGCCATCGAGCCGGTAGAAGGCTTCGTTAATCAGACCGACAACGCCCTGTTCGCTGCCCAAGTAAAGATCGAGGACTCAGGTGGCAAGGTGGTCCGATCAGTGCCAGTTGCGTCATGGGAGGATATCGCCGGCGCCATGCCCGACTTTTCGGAAATGGAGGAAATAATTCGTATGTTGTCTGCCTCATCCAGTGCACATTCATGTTAACGTCCACCAGCCTTTCAAATGAAGCGGCGATTCCCCAAGTTCCTTCAGTTGTTCGAGGGCGTCCCTCAGACCCTTGAAGAGCTCACCAAGTTCAACGAAGATCATGCCGACCTGGAGTTTACTGAACGTTAGTGACAAAGATCGGCATACGTATGCCATCAGACTAACGCTAATTCCTAGGGGATAACAACCAAAAGGGGCTTGAAGCCGGACGCAATACCACCATCACGCAGGAACAGTACGACTGCAACTTCGAGGCTCTACGTGAAGCCACATCCCATACGCTACTCGGCATGATGAAAGAATACGACTTCGATGTGCTCTTAGGACCGTGTGACTCGCGGTTTAACAGTGTGGGTGCTGCGGCCGGGTTCCCTGTCCTGTTGGCAACCACCCACTCGGGTTTGCCGACTTTAATGGGCGTCCCTTTTCGCTACATGCCATTGCACCTGCCAATGAAGAAACCAAGATCTTTCAGGTCATGTCGGCTTGGGAGGCGTCGTTTCCGGATAATGTCCGCCCACCTCCCTTGCTGGTTGATGGTGCATTTCCTATGCAGCAGATTGTGATGGAGGATGCCAATTAGATAGACGATGGTTCAATCCGAGCTCAGTTCCCATGAAGGGCCGGGCTGCAACTGTTTAATTCGAGCAAACATGAGGTCTACTAATCGAGATCTTGATATGGAGCCAACTTGTCTTGACCATGTGTCTGGTAATCATGTCGATGTTTGTTTGAAATGCTTGTCGAAATTTAATATTTACATCAGAAAATGAAGTCCCACCCAGACTTTTTTCGCCTCGTATGCATGCATTCCGCTATCAAACAAGGTACGCCGTTATATCCATGCAATTTCAAGTACATCGTCAGATTCCCTCTCTTTCTCAGGGAAGCCGTAATTATTTGTCAATATGACCATCGCTCTCTCCTAGCTCTCGTGATTAGTAGGAAGTTGCTTAGTTCAAGACAAGGCCGGCGATCAAAGCAATGGCGCCTGCATAGCCGAAGGAGAGGGTGCTGGCGGCATTGGTCGATTGGGCAGCACCAGTCTCGGTTGTTGTCGAGCTGGCTTCTGTGGTGCTGGAGGTTTCGCTGGGAGACACGCCCTTTGCTGAGCTGCTGGGCTCTCCAGAAGACTGGATGACCTGATCAAGCCTGAGATTTGTCAGTATCCTAAGCTAAAGTGAAGAATATAGATGGCATGGAACAACTTACATGTGGATGAGGCCGTTGTTGGTGAGCACATTGGCCTTGATGACCTTGGCGTTGTTGAAGTAGATGTCATCACCCTTAATGAAAACGCGAACGGTCGTCTTGTTGAGAGTTCCAATAACCATTCCGTCGGTAAGATAATCGGTGTAAGTGACCTCGTCCAAGGTGTGGGCGCTGTGAAAAGAGTGTCAGCAATGTTCGAGCAGAGACTGAACTGGCAACCTACAGGAGCGCTCCCGTGAGCTCCTCCTTGGACAGCTCGCCGGCATCCTCAAAGGCCTTGGTCGAAGGAGCAAGGCAAGTGACGTTCTTGGAGTGGTCAAGGGCAGGCCAAAGTCCGGTGGCGTTCAAAGCCTTGTCCAAACCTTCGAGCCTGTCGTCCTTGGCTGTGACTGTGCGGACGGTGACGGAGCAGGGCCTGGGAGGGAGAAGAACGCTAAGGTCAATTGTGTCAGAGAATGTTCCAAACTCCGAGTCCAGCTGGGTTTGGGCCTACCTGTTGACAACCTGGAAGGTGTTGGCGCCCTTGGGTCCCCATTTGCCATCAACGGCCGTCATCTTGACATCCTGGGCCAGACCGGATCGCAGGTTCACCTCATCTCCCTTGATATCCTGTCGCTTCTCCTTCTTGTCACTCTGATCAACCTTGGAAGCAAACACGACCTGACCAGTGGCCTGCTTGCCGAAATCTTGAACGAGGTCGGGTCCAGCAGTTCGGTTGTTGAACTCTTCGCTTTGGAGCAGAGTAGGAACAGTCTTTCCTTTGGGGTCGTCGAAATCTGAAGATTGGAGCGACGCGGCCATAATGTGGTAGGAGAAAAAGACCTGGATGTCATCCTCGTTGAGCGCAGTCACGTCTGTGACTCCAGCATCCTTCAGGTACTTCTCGATAGCATCGTTGGTAGGGACGAGGACCGTGATGTCGGTTGACTTTTCGGAGAAGCTCTTGGTGAGTCCCTGAGGAGCAGCGCCGATCAAGGAACGGAAGAGGGAGAGAGTAGGGAAGTCGGAAATGGCGTCGGACAGCTCTTCGGGGAGGGATTGAGCGCCCACCAGCGAAAGGAGGGCGAAGCTGGCGGCGGCTTGACACAGTGAGGAACGCATTGTGGAGATGTTCTTGGTGGTTGCGACAACGACAGACCAAACGACAGCTCTCCAACTCGGGCAGCCCAATCTTTTATGGCGACAGGGAGCTCAAGATCACGGAAGCAACCGGCAACAGACTAAACTTGGCGCAGGCCCAGGCTCAAATAGTTGACAGCCTGCTTCTGCCGGGCAAATAAGCAGCTCAACCAGACAGCCACAATTGAGGCTACAGGCGTAATAATTACAGCAATTGCAGGGCCAAGCACTGCAGGAGCACGACCCCAGCCTCAACGGTCAGCACAGTGTCCCATCTGGTAGATCATGTGGCGTCGAGCTGAAAATGAGCAGGCAGGGATGGAGCCAGTAAGCGGCGACCTTTTTGCAGAACAGCCCCTGTTAGAGGCACCTAAATTCTCACCCGCGTTGCGCCAAATGTAGTGGCAGCGTGCTACTGGGAGGTCTAGAAGCTAAGGCGCAGCAGGGCTGAGCAAGGAAGAGACGAAAATGTTACTCTGGGGGGAGTGTTTTGTCTTACTTGCGACGGGCGGCCGACCCCAGCCTGATGTCTTGATGCAAGAATGGAACTTTGGGAAGGCTTTTTTGGATGAAGCAATAAAGGGGAATGGCATTGTCAAAGCCATAGCAAGTGTCGTCACGGTTCCTATTGTGGAGGGCGATGGCTTTGGGAGGAAATTGGAGACGCCTCAAATGAAGCCAGCTCTTTGCCCAAAGCGGAAACCCTTGAAGTTAGCCCAAAGTCACTTCAACGCCATGGCAATACGAATTCTCCTTGCAAGTGCCGATTAGCCAAATCTTCGTCTTTCAACGGAGCGTCTCATTTTGTTCCAGGCTTTTCCGAGGAGGTATCCGGGGCATTTGCCGATGTTTTAGCTGCCCGACGCAAAGCTGTAGGGTAGCTTCTCTTAAGGATCGCGATGGATCACCACCACTAACGGGCCCATTGAGGGAGCTAATTTCCAATGCATTTACAGGGGACCAGGTACAACGTTAGAGCGGGTAGGTAATGATTCAGGGCGCTAGCTTTGAATCGCTGTTGCATTTGACTTTAATGTTTCATGCAGGGTCTCTACCCTGATG
The DNA here is from genome assembly GCA_030779165.1 of Fusarium sp. MBC 441. Taxonomy (NCBI): domain Eukaryota; kingdom Fungi; phylum Ascomycota; class Sordariomycetes; order Hypocreales; family Nectriaceae; genus Fusarium; species Fusarium sp. MBC 441. Next base: position 151,049 of record JAPFTC010000369.1, read on the forward strand.
ATCCCAATGCAACAGCCTACAAAGTTGATTCCACACCATCGGGACACCTTTACTCTCCCTGTTCACTGTTTAAACGTCCCATGTCCCCTACATGAGTCCGTTTTCTTTTCATCCAGGACATTATGATCACTGTTTTAGCAAAGGAGTTCACGCGCAAACACGGTCTGACATGCTGAGAATAGCGCCATCTACTTGTCCCATTCGCGCCTAGGCTCTCTATAAATAGTCCGGATCCCATCACTTCCAGCGTCTAAGCCAACATATCAATACTATCAAAGCTGACACCTCCACTAAGATACCTCGAGCCAGTGCTTCCAGTCACGATGCTGATGGTCATGATCTGCCACTCGCTCGTGCTCTGCTTGAAGGCGCTGCTCGGAACCGTGAACTCAAGCTTGACATTGTTACCGCGATAGGTGCCAGTAGTCAAGCTTCGGGTGCTCGCTTGGCTGGTTGCTCCGGGTGTGCGTGCTGACCAGTCGTTGATCTTGATGGTAGGCCGTCCGTTGATGTAAGCCTGGGTGATGCCAAGACGGATTTTGTGATCCTTGCCGAGCTGTGCCTGGTTAAGACGGAAGTAGACAAGGTGGTTGTTGTTGATGTCCTGCCACATGTATCCGGGGAAGCCATTCGTCTTGCTGGTTCCAACAATAAAGTTGCCGGCATCCCAGTTGGCCAGTCGCTTGTCAGAGGGGTGCATATATGTAGGCTTCATCACCTTATCCTCAAAGTTCAGGAAACCTCGGGGTGTGCCGTCCCATTCTCCAATGCGCCAGATGGCGGTGTCGTCGGCGGGATCGGTGGCCTTGACTGTGTTGACAGCAGTACCAGCGCCCTTGTTGATGGTGATTGATCCGGTGTAGACCTCCAGCTCCTCCTTGTACACAGTCATGGTGTAGGTACCTGGGATAATCTTCTTGATTGACCATGCGCCCTTGTCTGCTGAAGCCACTCCCCAGTACTGGGCCTGGGCGTTGGACAGGCCGACAGTGTAAGTGTAGCCGGCTTTCATGTTGGAGATTCCGACGCCGGAAGCATAGCCACGGTCACCCCACTTGGTCCATCCATCCAACTGTTGAGAAGAGTCAGTAAGGACGCCTAGGCTGTCAGGTGAGATAGATGGGAAGAACTTACTGCAAGGCCATCAATCCAAGTCCAGTCCGCGTTGCGAGCAAACAGGTTGGAGTTGGGGGCCGCTCCATCAGTAAAAGTCAAGACGCTAGGGCCCTGAAGACCGAATCGCATGGGATCCGTGCTGCCCATGTTGTAGTAGTAAATATCGTACAGATCCTCGCCGGTTGCATCGGCTCGAGTGAGAAGGGATCGGAAGAAAGGACCACCGGAAGCCTTTTCATGGTTGGAGCGGATCATGTACAGACCAACCTTGCCGTTTGACTTGCCAACGTAGTCATCTGATGGGAAAATTAGCTTTGTATGCGCTTGAATGCCCTGGCTTGCTTACAATCCATGGTGCGTCCGTAAGTGTTTCCCTGGTAGTGCTTGCTCTTGGTGATGCCGTTGCTGTTGATGCTGACATCGGAGGCCTCGATGTAAGAGCTTCCAGGATCATAGTAGTCTGCACTTGTTAGTATCCCTCTTTTTAATCTAGAAAATACCCGGAAGACCAACCAGCGTCGGTAGAAGCATGGCTGAAAATGCCAGGCTTGATGCGCACAATGTATCGCATGGCAGAAATGCTGGTATCGGCCTTGTTGGTGAACAGGTAGACATTGTTGTTCTTGTATCGCACCACAATGTAATGCTTAAGGGTACCGTGCTGGACCGAGACCTTGATGACATTGCTGCCGACAGAAGCAATAGAGACGGTGCTGGCTCCAAGACCAGATTCGACATGGCTGATTGATTTGTTAGCATCGCAGTCAATAATGCCGGGTTTGTCACTCACGTATTCTTGCCGCCCCAACCGTTAAACTCTTGACCCTTGTACTTGAGCGAGTTGATGTCGCCGTTGGACTTGCTGACGCTGATGACAAGATCAGCCCCTGAGTCAATCACGTAGTTGCCATTTTGATCCTTCCAACCCCAGGCTGCGGCGACAGCCACGGGCCAGAGCAATACGGCAAAAAGAGTCGTCAGAATCAACATGTTTCAGACTGAGCTATGTGCTGTGAGGCTCTCACAAGCTCTCAATGACACCTAGTGGCTCTTATATAACTTTCAGAACAGGCCCAGGTCGCTACATAGCCTCCCTAATCGACTCATCACATGAACTTTATATCGTCAGGCCAAGCTCGCTTCACCGGCCGTTGCGGAACGCTCTTGTCCGGTTATGGCAGCTCAGCCCGGCCTGACCGTTATTGAGCACTGACTTGCACCGTTTTTCAGGGTTCACAGGGGCATTAAAGCCGAGGTGGGTTCGTGGAAGCCGGTGCTATACCGATTTATCAATGGCGGAATATTAAAAGCGGGTTTTATGGACTGGGACCGTTAACAGGGGTTGACGGAAGGACGATGGAACTTTAATGAAAGGATAGGACTTGGCCAAACGTAAAGATAAGATAAACCCCTTTATTTTGACCTTCCATTTCTATGTCGGAATTATGGCATCTCTCGGAACACATACAGAACCGGTTCTACTACTGGATGCCTTTCTCGCTTGGACCACAACGCCTTTGTCCTCAGGCTGGTCGTTGTTGGCTCCCTCTTCCATGTTGATAGTAGCCAATCGCCTCTCTGATCCACTACTATCGTGTTTCGTTGCAGCCCATGAGTGGGGAAAGTATCGGTTGATCAGAGGCTTTGCATAGGGCATGCAAGCGCATATGATCCCTGACCAGGTTTCAATGACGCTGTATCTTGATTAGAACTCGTTGAGTGTCTGGTTGAGTTTTCGGGTACTGTACCTCCACTTCAAACTGTTTCCACCTCGATAAGTCGCGTCCAAGTTGTCATCCAGTTGTGTGGTTGATACCAAGCGGAAGATGCTCACAAAGAAGACACTGAAATCCAAATTAGTAAAAATCATGGATAGATATTTCATATAGGTGAGCCTTACAAGCCTCCTGCCATCAGCACGACAGCAATCCCAATTTTACGGCTCAAGGGAACCTTCATAGGGCGAAGTAGCCAGAACGGGAGAAGAAGTATGACCGCATCAGTTGCAGAGTTGACGGCCGCACTGACGATCTGAATGATGATTGTCTGCTGACAAGAAGCTTGCCTAGGCGCCGTGCATTCGAGAATGGCGGATCCAACAATATTCACTATGGCGTTGGCCACAACAATGAACAAGACGGCATATGAGCACATCTTAAAGTAGACGTCGACAGTGAAGCGCAGATAAAATGTCAAGACCGAAGCCTTGATGAATACTGTTGCAATGTTGTAAGCCGGCAGGCCACCCCATTTTGTGCTCTGTACAACATGAGTTAGCCAGATAGTTCTAAATCGATGCAATAACTCGCCTTGAAGAGTATTTCCAACGACTTGGGATCAATATTCCAGATGTGATCCCCAGAGCCAAGGCGAGCATCTAAACATGACACCCTGATTAGCTGTTAATCGCTAGCATGGACGGGTGCGTGGCAACGTACTCAAGGCGGAGTCTACTGAAAACAATACGGCAAAGATCTATTGAGGAATGTCAGTTAAGCTCGGTAGATACCATTCAGGCCTTTTCATACCGTGGCAAGAATAATAAGAGCTAGGGGCTGTCAGCAACAGGACCATGATGGATGATGCTCACTCACTGTCGTCGACATGCCACTTGTGAACAACCCTCTTGCTAGTCCAAAGACGCAAGATGACAATGGGTATACAGAATATTGGCATTAGAACCGAAGTCCAAAAGAGCTCTCTGCTCGGACCTTCGGTATGAGAGAACAAACCCCCGGAGCTCGCAGGAGGAGGCATGGGCAGGGGGAGGCCCGACCCTTGGTTACCGTCTGGATCCATGATGGGTGGGCCTGTTCCTCACTTCGGGAACAGGATTAGTTCCGAACTCTAGAAGACTCGAGGGAGATGCAGTAAATCCTCATGGTGGGCAATGTTCCGCGTCGACAGCTTGGGCACGTCACAGCCAAAAGAAACGACGCGGGAGAGGAAATGCCCTGTGGGAGGGCCGGTATTAAGAGAACAATAGGGCTGAGTTGCGCAGGGCGAAAACATGGGGACTGGAACATACGCAATACGAAACGCAACCAGCCAAGAGCCTGGTTGCCGTGCCTGTTCTACGTTAGACTCACAACAAGGTTCGACAGCATCACCAAGCACCGGAAGGGTTAAGACGGCCACAAAGCCAGATCATGACGCTATTGGAGCCACAACTGCCGGCCAGCCAACTGGACTGGCGAAAAACAGGGACGGGAATGTCGTGGCGCTGGCTAGTCCCAGGGGCTGCGACTCTAGCCCGATCTGATCGACACTCTGCGGGCGCTGGGATGCTACCCCCGAGATGATGGGCAGAAACACGATTAAATGAGATGGAGATTCCCGGGGAAACCGAGGAATAGGGCTGATGGGTTGTATTCAGTATTTGCGTGTCGCATCTTCATTGTGAGATAGACCCCGGATGTTGGGACCTGCAAGGAATGCATTAGGTATCAAGGATCGACACGAAACGGTTGGGCATATGCAAAGCAGAAACGAAGGACTTGATCCGATTTGCAAGTCACGTTTCGGTTTTGACTCGCGTCAGGTCTGTTCTCTGATCGAGGCACCTCAGTTGACACACAGTCCCTAGTCGTGGCGCCAATGACAGATGACCCGGGCTCTCTCTAGCAGTAAGCAGGGAGAGTTGATCGAAGAACGATATTGCCCAATTATCTCGATCGATTTGAGAGTCGTCAAGGTACCAGGGGAGCTAATGGAGGCGCGTAAGGATGAGCTAAGCGGAGGTTGTCTCGCGGGCAATACCGCCAATCAGGAGATTAGTAGTAGGAGGATGCTACTCAGTGGCCGGACTCTAGAATAATGTTTCTGCTTCTTCAATAACGGCGTTGAACGGCAAGCCGTGCCGTGATTCTCTCAAGCCTGGATACCAGTCCGCCTTACAAGGCAGTTGCCTGCAACGCGCCACACACGTAGAACATGGACAAACGCATGGGAATATTGATGGAATATTATCGTTGGTGAGCAAGCATTATTGGCGGTTTTTGTAAAACTATCATGCCATGGGCCTTTCACCCGTCATAGTCGCCCGAGGCGCTTCTGCTTCAAAACATGATTCATCCTCTACATCTCTTCCTTGCTTAGCCCCTGAGCAGCAGCCTCGTTCTGGATTTGAGCCTCAGTCTTGAACGACTTGAACTTCCTCGCAGGAATACCCTTGGCAAACATCTCATCAAGCTCCTGGTACGATCGTCCAGCGGTCTCGGGCTGATAGTACCAGAGATAGGCGAGCGAGAACAGGCAAAGACCTCCAAAGATGAAGGCAACCTTGGCGCCAAGGTTACCCTGGTCGGGGTTGAACATGAAGGGGATGACAAACTGCCACATGACGTTGATGCAGTTTTGCACTGCGTAACCAATGGCGATGGTCTTGACACGAAGACGGGAGGTGGAAACTTCGCAAAGCAGGGAGAAGGCTGTCGATCCGATCGAAACGTTGTACCACCAGCTGTAGATGAGAATAAAGGCAACCGTTCCAGTGATGGCAGGCTGCGTGGAACCCAGACCGAGACCACCAGTGATAAGGAGAAGGATAGTAAGAATCACCAGACCCCAGAAGGTGAGAGCACGTCGACCGACCTTGTCAACCATGGCAGCGGCCATGAGGTTGCCGACGATGGAAAGCACAGGCTGAGCAATCTGAATCTGGTAGCTCTTGGTGGTCGAGTAGCCCGCGAGCTGGAGATAGTAGGTGAAGTATCCAGCCACAAATGCGATACCGGAGAAGGCCTGAATGCATAGGGGCATGATGCTGATGATGGTGCGGCGCAGGTTTGACTTTCGCAGGCATTCCATATAGGTGACACCCTCGGTTTCTTGTCGAACTTGCTCGAGTGTGAGCTCAATGAGAGCGAGCTTCTTGTGACCGGCCTCGCCGTCGTGGCCGAGCTTGCGAAGACTTCGAATAGCGCGATCCCGCTTTCCCTTGGAGATGAGCCACCAAGGCGACCTAAGTTTGTTAAAATGGTTCAACGGCTTTTTGATCGGTTTGTAAACTTACTCAGGCATGAACGGGAGGAGAATAGTGGCAACACCGGCGAAACCAAACTGGCAGCAAAAGACAGTTCGGTAAGCCCAGCGGGTCTGGACATCTCCAGTGTAGTTGATGACGATAAAGGCAACCAGAGGGCCAATACCGTATGCCACACCAACGCAGCAAGTGAAGACTCCACGGAGAGCCAGAGGGGTGATCTGTGGGGTGTAAGTTGAGTTATTCAACCAGAAGTATCCGGAGTCTCCCTACCTCTCCAATGTAGCTGATCATGGTGGTGGCAACAGCACCAATCATGAAACCGTTGATCAGCTTTCCGATAAAGAAGACCAGGTTCGTTGTGGCAATAAACTCGACGGTAACGGCGATGAACGAGATGACGAGGGCGCCGCCGAGGACGTTCTTTCGACCAACCCAGTCTGCGAGTTCGGCCGAGATGAGCGAAGAGATGACGGCCCTGCGCAAAAAGTGTTAGTTGCAAAACAGACAATTCGATCAGTAAATACATACGTAGCAACAGGAGCACCGCTAAAGGCGGACTGCCACTCAGCTGGAATCACATAGTCCTCGCCAAACTTGAAGCCAAAGTCCTTGCGAAATTGAGGAATACCGATGACACTGCCAGCGGCCTGAAGATCGAAACTGACAAGGATGATGCACCAACAGGCGTAGATACACCAGGCAGAAGCCCAAGGGTACTTTACAAAGGAACCCCAAATGCCAGTTTCATGGTCCTCTTGATCAGCAAGATGACCGAGCTGCGCATCCTGCGCAGCCTCAACCTGCTGAGCTTCAATCTTCTCCTCGCCGAGAGACTTATCTCTGGTATCCGCCATGTTGTCAAGATCTTGCGAGTAAGAGAATTGATCGACAAGAGTGGGTAATGAGATCTGGGGAATAAAAAAGAGAAATACGAAAAAACGAGGTGGACACTTGAGTTATTATACTAACTTTTTCCTCTGGGGGACGAATGACTCGTATCTTGACTCGGTAGCCAACGCCCCCCAAAGACCCGACTATTGAGCATCTGGGGACCCCAGATTCCGCTCTTTGATCGTCGTGTGACGTCCCTTCAAACGGAAAAAGCCAGGGAAATTAAGAATAACCCATGTCTTTGAGTGCTTGCGATTGCCTATTCTAGACCACTGACTTCTTAGCATCACCAACATCCCAAGATGCGGAGTCGTTTGCGGGGTCTTTGCCTAACCGAATAATAAAGCGGGCCGACTAGGCTCGGTGAAGTTGCGAATTGGAGGTAAGAAGCCTAGCTCTAGATCACCTTCTCCAAGAAAAGACTCGAACAAGCTGACTCTTGGCTTCAACCCCTTGATCATCAGCCCATGCCGACACACGGCACACACACAAACTCCAGGCCGTTAAGCAGCCATAACGGGAAAACAGTGCCTAATGTTGCCCGTGCCCAGCCAACAACGTCCATGATGACATGAACATTTCCAACACGACGCTAGCCCGAGACGGGTCAAGAGGAGGCGGTAAACGGGTCCAAGGTTCGGCATGTGCCATGAGCAAATCAGGAGTGGGGAACAGTTCGTCGATGGAACAACCGTTTGCGGCGTAGAATCTGCACGTGTGTCTGCGGTGTAGGGTATCAGATGAGCCCAGGGGAGTGGTTCACGGCGGAGACGGTCAAGTACTTTTAAGTTGAGGGAATGTCTGGCTGTGCAGGATAGCAGAAGAATGGGTTTAAACTCTCTCAATTAATCATTTTTATTCACTGTTTTCCCATGTGGTGGTGCCGACACCAACTCATGGCATTACATGGCGTGCTTCTGTTTTGTTGCCCTGGGTTGACACTCGGCTCCAGATTTAGAGCCCAACTACGGGGAACGTCGGCAAGGGCGCAGCACAGCAGAACACGGGGTCCCCAACCTGGGGGCGGAGAAGTAAGCATCTTGTTTTTATTCCGGGGAATCAATCAAAAGCTGAACCCATCTCCATGGGTCGTTGCGGCGCATATCCTCGGGGAGCTTCAGCCGCCAAGCACTCGTGGCAGTCCCGCACACTTTACCCAAGATGGGAATGGGCTCAAACTCTTCAAGGGAGGGCGTCGTCCCAAATAGGCAAGACGAAGCACTCGCAGGGTGCTGAGCTAGCTTCGGCTAGGAGGAGAAAAATTGTTCACGGCATCAGGCATTCAAGTTGGAGACCCCTGGCCGGAAACAAGGCATCATGTTGGAAAATGAGGTTGGTGATGTCTGACATCCTTTTTTCCTTTGCTGAACTTTGTCGGCAACACGGCAAGTCTGAATTGTATACCATTACGAGTGCTTCTAGTTTCCTACAGAGATCAAGGTCGGCGATTACGACCACAACAACCAGCTAACAAACAACAACTGCCAATACTTTACCCCATCTACACCCCTATTTAGGTCCCTGATGTTCTAGCCCAGCCTCAGCTGCCTTCTTATCGGCAAGCTCACAAAGCGTGTTCCACTCATCAGCGCTGACCTTGGTCACACTTAGTCTCGACTGTTTGATCAGCTGCATCGCCTCCAAAGGCCCACCAGGCTTCCCAAGCTCGCGAAGCTCCTTGAGATGAATCGGAACGGCAAACTTCTTCCGGAACTCGACATGCACGAGATCCCAGATGGGCTTCTCCTTGGTCGACTTGGGATCGTAGTAGGGTGCGCCTGGTTGCCGTGCGGATTCTAAGACGGAGTGTTAGGAGGTTTGTGGAGAGTGTGTTGGGCTGCTTACTGTCTTCGGAAAACTCCTTGACAATCTCCATGGTGCCCATGATGCCGGGTTCTTTGCAGTTGCTTGCGTAGAAGAAGGCTAGATCACCGACGTTCATGTTTCTCATGTTGTTGCGAGCTATGGAGGGTCAGTACTGTTGGGTCAGAAGTTGCCGTGATCTAGACAAACCTGCGTAGTTTCTGATACCTGTCATCATGTAAGCCGCTGTGACATTCTCCAGAGATAAAGACTAAAACCTACCGTCCCATCCTTCGGGCTCATCCTTGTCCCGCAAGTCATCAATGGAAAACTTGACATCGATGCCATTCACAATGCGCGTCTCTGGTTCAGCCTTCAGCAGCCAGTACCACTGACCATCATGTCTGGGAGCTTCAGGGTTGATCGCTGGGATCGAGTCCACATCAGAGTCCTCAGACGCGGCACGAGCACTCTTCTGAGCCTCCTTTTTAGGTGCATCTTCTTCCTGAGACTTCTTCTTTGTCTTTGGCTCATCAACCTTGGTTGTTGCTCGACTCTTGGGAGCTGCCTTGGGTTTCTTGGGTTGCTTCTTCTCCTCTACTTTGACTGTTGTCTTCTTGGGGGGAGTTGGTTCCTCACGAGCTGGCTCGTCGGGTGGCTGGCGGCCTTTTGATGCCGCCTGACGAAGAGATCGTCTTTTTGGGACGGCTTCATCATCGACGCCTGAGCTAGGCGCACTTCTTTTTCGAGGCGGCATCTTATTCGTGGGTTGCTTGTTAAAAGATAGAGTTGACAGCTCCAATTCCAAACCTTGATGGTACGCGACGTGAGGCGACGCGTCTGTGGCTGAGTAGCAATTTCAGCCACACGCCACCAGCCACACCCGGGCACTTAACCAGAAGGCAGCGACCGAACTATCAACACACAAGACAGTGAATAATTCCATAAATCACTGGATTTTTAGCTCAGAAGATCTGGGCGAGATACTCAACAAAAGCCTGAAAGTGGGTGGCTAGTCCGTAGTGACCTCGACGACTCTGGAAATCTGCTCAAAGACCAACATCCACCCATATCCATCCTCCCAAATCCATTGGTATCATACTCCTTTTCCTTTTAATTCAAATCCAATTCCCATCATTTTGAGTATCCTTGATCAACATGGACCATAGAAACTCAATCACACCCCGCAGTTCGTTAAGTTGTCCGCCTTCAAGCAGGAGAAAGACCTGGTGATTGTGAATCATCTCGGGGGTATACAAGGATGCGACCCGTTCGCTCTTCTCAATATCAAGCTCCTCTTTGAAATTGTCCAGATGGCCGTTGATATCGTGGAGAACGTCTGGATCAAGTTCCAGAAACTGCGTGTATGAGATGAGTCCCTGGGGAGTCGATCTCGTATCTGACTCGATCCATTCTGAGCCATGATTTGTGAGGATTGTGGTGATGGCCTCGGAAAGATCTACCAGTGAGCGCGTGACCGTAGGGTCGATGAGGCCTGGTGTTTGGTGCGAATGACAGAGCTTAGAGAGAAACACAACAATCATCTGGATGTGATCCTTCAAGTCGTATAGAGCTCGACGGATGCGGCAAACAGCAGGATGGGGCGGTTGTCGTCGAGATCTGGGTGACTGAGGCGGTTCAAGTTCCTTCTCGGTTTCCTTGACTGGGAAACTCATCCACTTGGTCCTGAATTCATCAAAGTCACTATTGATTCATTAGCATTACTGTATCGCCTCTAGTAGAAGGAATAAAGACTCACACTTTGAAAATTGGCAAGAAGTCTGCAAGTGTGTTTTGCATGTCCTCTAATTTTTCTAGACAAGAAGCCAGTGCCATGTTAGTACTGAGAGGGATGTCCTTCGCCTCCAAGGGGGGTGGGAGGTTGCTATCTGTCGAGTCTGCCGACTTTCCCGGGGGCTTGAGGCGCTGCATTTCGCCTTGAGCGCGAAGGAGCTCATCTCTGAGGTTGGAAATCCAGTCCCAGACACTTGCGCTGAGAGGCATCTCGTCAGTGTCCACGTTGGAGCCTTGGGCGACCCAGTGCTTGGCGTAAGCACCTAGCATGGTCTCCAGATCCTTGGCCTGTGTCAAGATGCCCTTGCATGTGGATTGCAGGTGCGATAGAGTTGAAACTCGAGGGCCTGCAAGTTCGCGAGCGAGCTTTGCGACATCGTCAAGCGATGTTATGGCTGTGCAACAAGACTTGTGGCAGTCGATGGGCGATGCAGAGAAGGTGTCGTCATCCAGGGACGTCTCTTCAATTGAAGCCGACGGTTTGGCTTCGGTAGCTTCGGTAGCTTCATTGTGGGGTGTCGGCGATCGTTCTGATGGCTGGCGCGGGCTCTCAGGAGTGGGTTTCTCGACAGCTAGCTCGACCTGGGGTGTATAAGACCCCGGGGAATGATGCGCTTGCGCGGGGAGGAGAGGAGATGTTGGTTGCGAGTGGTGGTACAGATCATGATCATCGTCATCCGGAAGCGACAAGACGGAGGCAGCGCTCTCGACCTCTAGCCAATCGTCGGCAATGGAGTCTCGACGCTTCTCGGCCATGGCGACGATGATGCGATAGAGAAAACGACAGCGAAAGCGATGCGATGGCTTGGAGAAGGATCAAGAAGAGGGGACGTCAAGAGTTTGTATGTTGTCTGCTCCAGGCAGACGTCGCGGCCTCGATTTAACGATTGGGCGCCTGCAGTGCATGCGACGACCAGGACACGCGTAGCCCCCAAAAACGCTTAGGTCAGCGCCTGCGTCGCCTGTGAATGGATGCGCCATCTTACGTCGAGGCATTCGCAAGCTTTCTCACATGCAGCTACCAACTCATTTTCAGCCTTGAACAGGGCATATTTTGCGCTTAAGCGGAGGTATTTGTCTGTAGGGCTGACTGGATGGTTTTTTTTGTGGGGGGTTGAAAATGAAGCCATCGCCAATTAGACTGATAGCGTCAATTGACAATGATGGCGGGAATGCGTGTTTGAGACCAAAGGTGCGCTGGCATTGGACCCCTGTAATCGCATTGTCGCTATGTTTCGCGCATTTGAACCTGCGCATGATTTTGTTCATCTATAGCTAGGGCATTGGTCCAAAGCTGCCACCAAGAGATGCAGGGACAACATTTTGGTGCTGGATCGTAAAGAAGGTTTCTATTTTGGTGAAGGAGTAAGTACACGGAGAATCGTTAAGGAAAATTACGCCGAGAGAGTGCACAACTCACCTGAAGCTGAACCTGCGCAGGTCACGGGTAGATCCGTAGATATTTATGTCAAACGACCAAACACGGTGAACGGTCGAGGTGTTGTTGCAGGACTGAAACTAAACAAAGAGCAAAGACACTTATTTCATCCCTTTGAAGATCCCAATGAGAGCTGGACCGGCATAAATGTTTATCCCTTAATCACTCCCTCCCAGGATGAGACAAGGGTGCATACGAGAACGAAAACACTGAATAGTGATCAAACTGACGACAAGCAAGAAAAAATTAAACTTTTTCCAGCACGGGTCGTGCTTTTCCTTCAAATGACCCCATTCGCTACGCCGTACCACTTCGTACTATGCCGTTTAATCTTGATTGGACCATGGCTGACTGGGTTTCTCGTAAGATGAAATGGGCATGGGCGCACACTCTCTCCCATCCCGCACCGACGCCGACCCTGATGATTAATATCGTCGCGCGCGGTTATGACAAGGCCTAGCATAAACACTCAACTTCTCACACCACATCACCCAATCACCACCCACAGATCTCCCCAAGAATGGGGCTGATCTCGTGGTATATCCGCTTCCTTGCCGTCTTGGCCGATCTTGGGTGGCTGAGACAGGCCTCGGCAGTTCGGAATCATCTCTGCTATACCTAGCAGAGCGAGATAATGAGCCTCGATGACGGAAGTCAAGGTGGCTTGGTAAGACACCCATTTGTCAATTGGAGACGTGCCGGTGGGGCTGGTGTTCCTGTTCCTGCTTGAGGCCATGCTACCTTGTGGATAAGCTTGTCTTGAGATGAACTATATATCATGTAGGCCGCATCTCTTTTTCCACTCCTCATCTCATCATCAAGACACAGCTTCGCATTCACATCCACAACAATGCTTCGCCAATTCCTCCCTCTTGCCTTCCTGGCTTCTCAAGCTGTGGCCTATGACCAGGTCCTCGGCTTCAAGGCTGCTCCCGAGTACGAGACTCGCAGCCTTGACGAGATCTACAAGGCCGCCCTCAAGGAGGGTGACACCGTCACCCTCTGGCACGGAGGTGATGAGAAGAACCAGCAAGATGGCCTGAAGAAGGCATTCGAGAAACGATTCCCCGGCATCACTCTCAATGTCACCGTCGACCTGTCCAAGTACCACGACGGCTTCCTCGACCAGCAGCTCGCCGCGGGCAAGGATGCCGTCTATGTCGACAGCGTCATTCTCCAAACCCTCCACGACTACCCTCGCTGGGCTCAAGAGGGTGCGCTCCTCAACTACGCCCCCGTCGGCTTTGAGGAGATTGAGCACTCTTTCAAGGACGACACGGCCGCCTGGTATGGTGTCTACGTTTTCTTCTGGTCGGGCGCCTGGAACACCAAGAAGCTTCCTGGTATCAAGGCCCCCGTCGAGTTCGAGGACTGGCTGCGACCCGAGTTCAAGGAGAAGCTGGTGTTGACCTACCCCAACGATGATGACGCTGTTCTGTGGGCCTTTTATATCATGTAAGCTCTACTAAATCTGATGAAAGAATGACGCAAGGTGCTAACGCGGTGTTTTCCGTAGAATGCAACAGTATGGCGTTTCTTGGTTTGATCGCCTGGTCGCGCAGAAGCCTCGCTGGGTCCGTGGAACTCAGACGCCCTCGACTCTCATCAGCGACGACAACAGCACCTCTGCCGCCTACTTTGGTGCCTCTGGCGGCTTCGGAAGCTCCGACCCTCTGTCTTTCTCCGTGCCTACCAAGGGCAAGTTTGTCTCTTGGCCTCAGACCGCCGCCATTCTCAAGGATGCTCCTCATCCCGAGGGAGCCAAGCTTCTGCACAACTTCATCCTGAGCCCCGAGTACCAGCAGAACTCTGGTCTGTGGTCCGTCCGTCACGATATTCCTGCCCCTGAGGGATTCCCTAGCCTCTGGAACGAAACCGCTACCAACCCTGCCGAGTTTGCCCGCTTCATGGCCGACCGTAACCTGGTTGAGAGACTTCGCTTCTTTTTCGAGAGCCGCATTGGAAGTGCTCAGGGTGACAGCCCTCTTGAGGATGATATCTAAGCGACCACAAGTTGTGATATGAGTTCTCAGGGTTGAGCAGTCAGCTGTGGCAACTTGGCGCAACTTAGCGAGAAGTGGATGTAGAAAAATATTTAGGTTCTGTACATGTATAAAACTCACATAGAATAAAATTCTTGACGTCAAGCTATCTCTCCCAATTTTGCCCCTGGCTTAGTGATCTATTAGAACCCAACCCGGTTGTGGTATTTTGAACCTTGTGTAGACGATGCAAATGGGCAGTCATAAGAACTACCTACTTATTTAATAGTAGGCGTTTTCATGGCCTAAGCTAAGCCCCTGTAGACAGATCTATGCCACGCCCAGAAGTACTATTGTAAAATTGTTCTTGGATGGCTGTGTGAAACGGGACCAATCGAATACACTCTTTCAAGCCACTGCGAGTAAGGCACCAACAGGCTGCATTTATCCTTGCGACCACTGATGTTTGAATGAGGCAGTGCTTGATCAAACCAATTGAATACGCCTTTTCAAGCCTTGAATGTAGGCAAGATGTGTTGTCGACGCATTGCCACTATCGTTCGCACAGCCACAATCCTCGTGAGCATTTGCTCTGTGGGATGTTCCCCTCGAGTTTCATTTGTTTATCTTTCATTTTGAGTTCTTTTGACAGTTCTCACCCTATTGTGTTAAATACTCCCCATGCTGCCCCGACAAGTCATCAAACTGAGGGCCCCTCAACAGCGGAACACCCTCCGAAGGGGTCTGTGCCGCGACAGGACGACATCCTTCTTCAGGACCTCTCATCGTCTTCCTAGTCAAAACTACGCCCACACAAGTATGCACTGCCTTTCCAGGGGTTGAGAAAAGATGGCTAAAGAGTTCATTTTAGGATACCCTCAGAAACATTTTTGCACATCTCGTCAATCATTACAAACCACTCCTTCACCCCCTCCGTGGACCTGGAAAGCAATCTTCGCAACATTCATACTTGCAAGTGAATTGATAGGAGTCCCCCTATTTCTTTGCCTATTTTTTTTGGAGCCTGAGTTTCAAACCAGCGAGTATGCGTACCCGCGTCATCCTAATGAAGAAGAACATGACCAAGCCCAAGCGATTGAGAGACCTAGTTCTTCTGCACCGGCGTATTGCCGACTCCAAGATGGCGAGTTCCGAGTCATGATACTCGAGCCGGGAAGTGGGAACGATGAACTAAGCTGCAAGTTATGTATCTGCAGACATTCCGACAGAGTATCTTACCGCGCACTTTCCTACGCCTGGGGCGATCCTGCAAAAGTCACTGAAGTGCGGTGCAATGGCCAAATGGTTGGAATAGGATCTAATCTTTACCTGGCTCTTATTAATCTTCGCCATACTCGGCATAAAAGGGTTATCTGGGTTGATGCATTGTGCATCAATCAGGACGACTTCGACGAGCGTGGACACCAAGTTCGAGGCATGAGCACGATATATGCAAATGCCAAAGAAGTCCTTGTCTGGTTGGGCGAAGCGGATTTACATTCCAGAAGAGTTTTCGAATACTTGAGCCTATCCAAATGGGACACATTACGGCAAAGTACGAATTGGAATACTATTGGTTTCGACCTCACTATTGCGGAGCATAAAGACTTTCCCAGCGCTGCGGATTTGAGGTCTCTGGGCGAACTTTTAGGGAAGCCATGGTTCAGGCGCTTGTGGGTTCTCCAAGAAGTTGCGCTGGCAAAACAAGTCACCCTAATGGCTGGCAATGGCCACATTAGCTGGGAAAGCTTTGCTTCGCTAATTCACCAAGTTCATCATTCAGGAACATCTCAGAAGGATTTCTCAGCACCCGCACAAACCAGTATGAAGGCGGTTCTTGAGATTGAGAGTACGCGGCGGTCTATTCAGTCGTCATCGGTCAGACATCAGCGACCCTTGTTATCTGTTCTATTAGCCACAAGTTCAGGAGAATGTTCAGACATCCGAGACAAGATCTTTGCCGTTCTCGCTCTGGCAGGCGACTACAATTTGGACCGAGATGCCAATGACTTCGGTCCAAACTATCATCTGAGTCCGCAAGACGTTTTCAAAAAGTTTGCCAAATGGTGTATTTCTCGGGGCAACTTGAACGTACTCTCATGCACAACAAGGACTGAATCGGACCTCAGTGGCGAACTTGGAGAATTGCCGTCATGGGTACCAGATTGGACGAGAATCCACAACGACGCCCCATTCATTCTTTACACGGATCATTTGCCATTCAACGCTGGGCAACTTGGGCTTCTAGCCAATGAACCGATTATCAATGCTCCCATAGTGATGGAAGATGACGCACTCATTCTTTCAGGGGTTACTGTCGACGTTGTTAAAGAAGTTGCTCCCCTCCCTCCTTCGCCTACTCATTTGGGGGTACCGAGGAACCTTGGCTCAATGTTACTTCACTATAAACGATGGCTATGTGACCACCATGGGATGGGCAGTTCTGAAGCTGGAATGCATGACCAGAACCTCGGGGAGTTCTTCTGGAGAACCATGACGGCCGGGTTGGATGCAGAAGGCTGCCCAGCAACCGACCACATTGGTAGGTGGTTCCATGATTACCTACGACATGTGGAGCAGACTGAGTTACAGAGACAGGGACTCGGTCCAAACCACTCCACCGTCTCAACCACGGGAGATGATCTAGTATATCCCCGTCACCGCGTAGTCATGTCCGCCGTGCTGACGTGGCCCTACAAGAGACGACCTGCAGTCACTAAGCGTGGAACAATGGCCTTGGTCCCAGAGAACACGCAGAACGGAGACATTATTGTCGTTGTGGCTGGAGCAAAGGTACCGCTTGTGCTTCGCAGAGTTCAATCTGATTTGAGCGAGAGCTATGCCGTTCTTGGAGAAGCATTTGATAATGACGTGATGGATGGGTCGTTTCTCGAGCTGCTGTTGGAAAATCAGATGAAACTAGGAGGGCAGCCAGATGGGTTTGCTTTACGGAGGTATGCCATTGGATAGGGAGGGAGGGTAGTTAACGGAGCAAGATATTCCAGGGTGACAACAGGGCTAGGGCTAGAACTTGGGACGATTACAAATGTCTATACTTACGGAGAACGGATCCTCCCGAGCCCGAGCCCGAAGAAATGTACAGGGCATGTCCCATCTAGAAGCCATTTCCGTATAAGCTTAAAACGCAACCCCGCCTTGACCTACCGGCGCAGACTCCAAGAAGGGGAATACATCCCCAGCTGGGAATGGGGAAGCTTGCGTACTCCGCAGGTTTTGAGTAGCTTCTGTCCGTCTCTAACCCGGTTTCCGGTCTGTCACGGCTACTAGTGACGCGTCAGGAAGCACCGCAATATGCACGACATACTCCGTTAGACCTAACGAGGACTCTCGGGGAGTTTGGCGGTAGTTGTACAATCTAGCCCGGAACCTCTAGCCTTATTTCTATGAGCGTGGCCACAAATCCGGGGCAATAATCTAAGCTATCATACCGATGTTGGAGCCTATCAGAACGTGCAAGGACTTCACATTCTGCCCAAATAGGCTACCGTTCCGTCAGGACAGTCAAGCACCCAATATCTATAGGGGCTCCTTGCCCTTATATGCATGGAGGCTCTGGAATGTAACGACAAAACTCTGGCAGCTGGCCCACCTAAGTAATGCAACGTCGTTTCCAGGCGGACTCTCGGGGTCAATATGCCCCTCGGCTAAGTATCCGATGGTGTCACGCGTCGACCCCAGCATATAATAACGTTAATCTCTCTTGAAGATGGATAATCGAACGTTCTTTCCCCGCTTGGATATGCTTGGAATCCGCGTATGACACGGGGATTACTTATCGCCGGCGGTCTAGACGTCAAGGTTAGGTAGTATCACAGTCTGTCAGAATCTAATCTGTTTCAAGTTCTGTTGAGGAAACCGGGGTTCCCAGTGATCCCCATATTCTCCCCAATCATTACCTCACCGCTTGGACTTGGTGGTTTCGAAAAAGCTACTGCCTAATCGTCGCGAGTCAGTTGATGTTCTCCAACAGGAAATCTCGCCCGCCTAGACCCGGCAATTGGAGAGTATTCGGGCCTGTTTTGCGTGCCCCAGGGTCGCACGGACTCTCTCTAGACTCTCACTTTGCGGAGTCTCCGCATCGTCTCCAACAGGAGCACCTGTCTCATTTGGAGAGGATCTTCGGCCTCCTCCACTGCGGAGGTTACCATGCAGTGCCGCTCCCCAGCCATTTGCCGTTGAGTGACGTTTGAATTTTTCACAAGAGGTTGCTTCGGCAAGATTATCGGCTCTTCTAGACCAATGAAGATGGCCTCATGAGGGACTAGAGTGGCGGCTAACCATCCCCATTCTCCACGTTTTGGGGCAGTTTTTGGGGCGGCTCAACGTCTGCTTGGTGATGTAACCATGGGGGAACGGACCTTGATTTTTGCCCCGTCGCGTCGGCTTCGGAAAAGGGTTCAGGATAAATGAATGGTGTTTCCTGGCAGCGGATATCATGTATTAAACCAGCCCTCCAGCCATCAGCGTGTCTGTGTCTGCGTCTTGCTTGTGCGGCATGCTTGAATAATCCGACACCGGCGACACTCCTCAATTCAGCATCAATCCATTACAAGGCACAAATTCACGATGGCCGACACAAAGCCCCACGACGAGCATGTGGACGGCAAGTCCAGCCTCGAGTCCAACGCCGAGGAGGCGATTCCGACTGGCGCCCTCGCGATGGACTCGATCCACAGACAACAGGTTGAGAAGAAGTTGAAGCGAAAGCTGGATGCGAGATGCAGTCTCTTTGTTCTGATTTATATCATGAACTACCTGGATCGCAACAACATCGCGGCCGCACGACTCAAGGGTCTCCAGGATGACTTGAAGCTCGACGACACACAATACGCGACATGTCTGAGCATTCTCTATGTTGGATACATTCTCATGCAGGTTCCTTCCAACATGTTCATCAATCGCATTAGCCGACCGTCGCTGTACATCGCCTGTGCTATGCTTCTCTGGGGTCTCGTCTCGACCCTCTCTGGTGTCGTTCACAACTTTACCGGCATGGTTCTCATTCGATTCTTCCTTGGATTTGTCGAGGCTGCGTTCCTTCCCGGTGCTCTTCTGATCCTTTCTAAGTGGTACACACGCCGGGAGCTTACTACTCGCAACGCCATCCTGTTCTGCGGTAACCTCATCTCCAACGCCTTCTCGGCCCTCATCGGAGCTGGAGTCTTGTCCAACATGCAAGGAGTGTTGGGTCACGCAGCTTGGCGATGGCTATTCTGGATTGAGGGAGCTATCACGATGGCCGTCGCTATTTCTGCCGCTATTATCCTCCCCGATCTTCCCCACAACTCTCGAGGCTTCACCGAGGAGGAGCGACAGGTTGCACAGCTTCGCATGATTGAGGATGTTGGAGAAGCCGATACCGACTCTTCTGAGGAGGGTATCTTTTACGGTTTCAACCTGGCTATCAAGGATGTCAAGATCTACATCATGATGCTCACCTTTACCGCATATGTTGTCGGTCTCTCTTTCAACGCCTTCTTCCCCACCCTGACCGGAACTCTTGGTTTCGAATACGTCCCTACACTGCTCATGAGCTCTCCTCCCTGGGTCTTCTCTTGCATTGTTTCTCTGATCAATGCCTGGCACTCTGACAGGACAGAGGAAAAGGTTGGTACCGCAAAAGTCCTGCCGTGTAAACAAGCTAACAATTCAACTAGTTCTGGCATATCGTGGGACCTATCTGCGTCGGTATTGTTGGTTTCGTTATCAGCATGTCCACCCTCAACGTGGCTGCTCGTTACGTTGCTCTTTTCCTGCAAGCCAGTTCATACGCCGGCTTCATCGTCTTTTATTCGTGGATCAGTTCCTCATTCCCCCGACCTCCGGCCAAGCGTGCCGTGGCCATCGCCATGATCAACGCCTTCAGTCAGCTGGGCAACGTGGCTGGCTCGTACGTGTGGGATCTTCCTGAGAACGGCTTCCGCAAGAGCTATGGCATCGTTCTGTCCATGTTTGGCGTCACCATTGTCGGCTGCTGGATCTTCCGCATGATCTTGATCGACTTGAACAAGAAGCTCGATGCTGGCGAGTCGGCTTGGGAGACGAGACGTGATGTGGCTGCACAGACTGCTGCTGTGGAGGTTATGGATAACCCTGACGAGGCTCTGCGCATGAAGAGGGATTTCCGATACTTGATCTAAGCGGGAACAGGCTGCCTATACAATGGCTACTGGAGAACAACTGCAGTTGGCCCAAGGTGCTTATTTGTTCATTAGCCTTGGTTTCAATGCAACATGAGTCTCACCAACACCTCATCTCTCACACCCTTTCGCGACGTCAAGATAGGGTTCTGTCAGTTGACTAAGGTTACGAGAATCTTACTATACCCTGTACTTTAAAATGACAAAGAAATAGTTCAGAACTGACTAAAACTTGGACTGAAAGTTATCCAGTGCTACTAAATCTTGAGTTGGGTGAGAAGTTGGTGATCTAATCTGGATGTTGGCAGAATCGCGATGCAATCGATAAGACCTCAAACAGCAATGATGAGCGCGTTCATACGCGAAAACGCGCCTTGCCGGACCGACATGGGATTTATCATGCACCGATAAGCAATTACTCACAGCTTAGCACGACGCGAACAAAGCATATCTCGACAATTAGCGGCCGCCCATGCACAGCATCTCCCGCTGAGGCCCGTCAGCATTCGTCTGGGCTTCTTTCTCCCCCTCACTTCATGTTGACACGTCGACTTGAGCTAAGCCATACGGGTCACCTTTCCGGATTAACCCAACCAACGGGCGGTCGGTGAACCCGGCGGTTTTGCGGGGGCTCTCAAGCAAGGATACGGGTGGGCAAGACAAGAGGATGACGCTGGATTTATCCAACAAGGTGGGGTTACGGCGGGCAGTTTTGAACGGGGGAAAGAAATGAGTGATAAACAGTGAATTTGCATGGGAAAGGTGTGTGTGTGTGTGACGGGGGACAGAAAAGCCTCAACCGAGCGTTGTGTAAGAATCCAATGCAACTCTCCCCGCCCTCGGCAGTCTTGTACGTGTTCATCAGTGCCAATTAGGTCAAGATCAAGGCCTGACAAAGCAGGCAAACAGTTCCTCTAACCCCCTGTCGTTCGGTGTGAGCCGACATGGGTTCATGCGTTCCCACCCGGCGTAGTCGGCAACTGCACGACGCCTCTTGTATCATGCTGCTTGCGCGGTACGGGAGGGGGTGGAAAGGCTTGCAGGATGCGTCTTTACCATGCGTAACCCTGAAAACGTCTTGAGGGAAAACAGAGGAATTCTCCATCCGGGCGTGGGTCGCTTCCATCGGCCGCTCTCAGAACCTTCACTCAATGGCTGGCGCAAGAACGCTTGGCATGGAGATTGGTTGGAGGGGTTATCAGCCATGTCATTGCGATTGGACCTTGGGTGTCATGACATCACTGGACCCGGTGTTTGGGGTGGTTGCTTGCTTGCTTTCTTGCTGCTCTCAGGCTCAAACGGCCCGCGCCAGGGAATACAAATAGATCTTTTTTCTCCTGGCGATCGATCATTTTATTCTCTCCCCCTCCATTCTACCCCTCTGTCGATCACACATTCTTCACGAAAGCCAATTCACTTCCCAACACCGTCACAATGGTCCAGCAAATCCCCCAAGCCTCCCGTCTCACTGACCTCTTCAGCCTCAAGGGCAAGGTCGTCGTCGTCACCGGCGCGTCCGGACCCCGCGGCATGGGCATTGAGGCTGCCCGCGGCTGTGCCGAGATGGGCGCCGACGTCGCCATCACCTACTCTTCCCGCAAGGAGGGCGCCGAGAAGAACGTCCAGGAGCTAGTCTCTGACTACGGCGTCAAGGCTCAGGCTTACCATCTCAACACCACAAACTACGACGATGTCGAGAAGTTTGTGAACCAGGTTGTGGCCGACTTTGGCAAGATTGATGCTTTCATCGCCAAGTGAGTCTATTTTTCACCCGTGTCTCACCCATCGCTAACAGTTACAGCGCCGGTGCTACCGCCGATGCCGGTGTCATTGACAGCTCCGCCGCCGACTGGGACCATGTTATCCAGGTCGACCTCAACGGCACCGCCTACTGCGCCAAGGCCGTCGGCGCCCGCTTTAGAGAGCAGGGCCACGGATCTTTCGTCATCACTGCCTCCATGTCTGGCCACATCGCCAACTTCCCCCAGGAGCAGACCTCATACAACGTGGCCAAGGCCGGCTGCATCCACATGGCCAAGTCTCTTGCCAACGAGTGGCGCGACTTTGCCCGTGTCAACAGCATCTCCCCAGGCTACATCGATACCGGTCTGTCCGACTTTATCGACGCAAAGACACAGGAGCTGTGGAGGAGCATGATCCCCATGGGCCGCAACGGAGACGCCAAGGAGCTCAAGGGCGCCTACGTCTATCTCGTCAGCGACGCCAGCACTTATACCACCGGTGCTGATATCGTCATTGACGGAGGTTACACCTGCCGGTAGATGTTGTTTGGTTCAAAAAGGTGTCAGTACCTAAGTTTGGCGCATTTGATTAAAGGCCCGGCGCAAGTCTATAGCAGATTTTAATGACATGAACCTTGATGATTCTACTCTAGTGTCTTTAGATTGTTTCTTGTGTGACGTGAATCTCGGGTTATCATGGACCGAGCATCCAACCTCGGGCCGAAGCGCCGTCGATATCATGCGATCCATTCTACCATGATAACACGGTCGCCTTGCAAATTGAGACCGGGAGGAATTATGGCTAAATACGAATGATTTTTGGTTTTCGGTTTTCAATCATCGAATGTTGAACTTGCAGATGAGCAACCTTGTCGTATCCTTGAAAGAGTAAACATCCGGGGAAGCGAAGGAAATCAATACGACGTCACACATGCGTCCTGCGCTGATAGGTGCGCATCTCAACCCACTACGCGGTCAAATAGATGGAAATGGAGAATACAAGATTTCAGCGGTATTTTGGATAGTGAACATTTTGGCCTCTTGAGAGATCGTATTCAGGGTGCTGTATTCCGTGTACCAGATATCAAGGCCAAGTCCCGTCCTTTGCCTGGGAGCAAGCATTGGACAACTCCAATGAAACGAATATTCGGGGTATTGGTTTTTTTTCAATCTATTGCTATGATTTCATCAAGCTGCGATCTATCCGCCGTGGTCCAGGCGGGGAAGTTAGTGCCACTTGGTTCTTTGTCTATTTGCTGTTCTCCTTCCCATGAGCCTCATCCATCACTGGAAGACACTCTTTCAACACGGTTGTAATGGCGCGTTCAACCCTGAGCAAGGTTTTATAGTGGAGAGATTTGCCCATGTCATTGTTCACTTCCCTCGTGACTAGGGTCGGCAGCTCGTTCATAAGGAGGTTTCGATAGTAGTGGGGAAGGGCGGGCGGCTCGTAATCTAGGACAAGGTAAGTCTAAGCTGGTTCTCTAATGCATGATGTTGAAAATTAGGTAGATCTTGCATACAAGGACTTGGAATTATCTGAGCGTCTGGAGAGATGATTTGGTACATTGCATCCCATATCTTTTCCTCTTTCCCATAGAGTAGACTTGAAATTGCCAGTTGCCTCTCCTGTTCGACGTCAATCTTGTTCGAAACTGGTTTCTTCTCACACGGGTTGTCCGCCTGTTGATGGCCGTGTAATGCAGTCTCGTTCGCAAACTCGTCGTAGCATCGATGGCATTGAAGCTTTGAATACGTGTGTCTGCGGAGAACATGGTCCCTGGAAGAAATGGAATATCAGCGTCTCGGCAGCAATGCTGGTCAACTTTATTGCTTAGACTTACTTGACTTCATAAATGCTTGTCCATCCGGTGCCTGCACACTCTAGAGACTCTTGGAGCTCTTTCGGGTAGCGTTTGTAGAAGGGACAGGCAAACTTTTTGGCAGGTGGCTCTTTCTTCCGCGCCCGCTTCCGAGCCGTGAATTCGTTACCATCCTTGCCATCCTTACCATCCTTACCATCCTTACCAACCTTCACACCCTTACCATCCTTACCAAACTGATCGAAATCGCTCCATGTAACGTCAACCCTCTTCTTCCGCTTGTTCCATGCTCTCGGTGGATGTGATACACCGCTGGCGATACTGCCAAAGGAAGATGCCACGGAGGGTGCTCGGGAACTAGGAGTGGGTGGGTTGAAATCGTAGGAGTTGGCCTGGTCGGGGATACTGCTCGGTTCGCTCCCTACCCCCTCTATCCACTCTCGCAACTGTGGATCACCATCAGGATTCATGAGTCCTAGTACTGCTGCAGGAAATCCCGTGTCTAAGAAGTGGCGTCTTTGGTCCTCCAAAACTCGGTGTCGAATGTGAAAATCCGTGAGGAACGAGAGCGGGGTTCATGCCCAACGTAAACCATTGGGCGACCTGCATGAGGCTGAATCTCAAGCTGACGAAAACCTTGTAGGCTGCCTTGCGAAAACCCTCTTTTTCACCAAGTCTCTCAACCGAGGCCTCCAACCCAACGTTCAGCTTATTATAGGGATTCAATTCCTTTACCTCTCTAGCTGAATATTGCTGAGTGAACGCCAAC
Organism: Fusarium sp. MBC 441; assembly: GCA_030779165.1. Lineage (NCBI taxonomy): Eukaryota > Fungi > Ascomycota > Sordariomycetes > Hypocreales > Nectriaceae > Fusarium > Fusarium sp. MBC 441. Next base: position 175,555 of record JAPFTC010000369.1, read on the forward strand.
CAGCTGATTGATCGGTTACAGCCAGGCTGCTTTCGCCCATTACGTCTTGCCTCTGCAGCCTCAACCCCCCATACGATCGGATCGGCATGGCTAAGACACCCAAGTTCGAGGACTACACCGTGATAGTTTTTTCTCCACTGGTAATCGAGCAGAAGGCGGCATGCCTTATGCTAGATGAAGTTCACGATGGAATCCCAGAACGTTCTGCCGTTCAGACGGTTCTCTACACCTTTGGTAAAATCGCCTCACACAACGTGGCTATCGCCGGATATCCTGCTGGCGAAGTTGGGATAGGCGCGTCGGGAAGCATGGTCTCGGAAGCCTTGAGGGACTTTCCCAATCTCGAAGCAGGTATCCTAGTCGGCATTGCAGCAGGAATCCCGTCCCCAAACAGGGACATACGTCTCGGAGACGTTGCAGTTGCCATTCCCAATAGGGACAACCCAGGAGTTATCGGCTATGACCTTGTCAAGGTTGAAGAAGACGGGATTCGACTCAAATAGTGGCAAAACTCGACGCATCCCCTTCTACGGTCTGCCATCGCCAGCATTCAAGTCCATGAAAGTCGCCCTGAGTTCAGCTTCACACGCCACTTGGATGTCTTGGGGAGAGCATCGGACTTCAAGAGACCGGGTCCCGCTCTACCCAGCAGCGGGTCCTTAACTTCGAATCCGCGCGATTGGCCGATGGCGCATTACGGCACCATCCTCTCTGGGAACGGGGTGATTAAATCTAAGAAAAAGAGAGACGAGCTGAGGGATAAATATGGCGGAATTGCTATTGAGATGGAAGCGGCTGGAATGACAACGAAGTTGCAAGTGCTGTGGTTAGAGGCATCAGTGATTTCGCCGACTCCGATAAGAACGACGACTGGCACTGTTACGCTGCTGCAACTGCGGCAGCATACGCAAAGGAAATGTTGATCAGGCTTGGCCCAAGGAAGGGAACTGGATCCGGTACGTGATAGTTCACATAGGTACAAGTTATTGGATGTGCCGGCAGCATCATACCTTCTGACGTAGGAACTCGACTTGGCCACGTATGAGTAAGCTAACGAATTGGTTCAGCACCGCAGTCTCTCATCTCTTCAGACATTGACACCGGCTTGAGACTCTCCCTACCAGAGAAGTGCTCATTCGTGGGCCGAGAGACTGAGCTCTCAAGATTGGAAGAATGGGTCGGCTTTTGTCCAAAAAAGACGCCTCAGAGGTCCATCGTTACGCTCTGGGGCTTTGCTGGTGTTGGAAAGTCACAACTGGTGTCCGAATTTGTGAAACAGCAGCGGGAGAAGTATCCGGACCATGCCATTTTCTGGATCACGGGGGCGACCAAAGAGGCCTTTGAACAGAGTATCCTCAGTGTTCTGCAGCTGGCCAACAACCCGGAGGCCACGATATCGGAGGGCGGTGAGAGCTACGATGAACGCCGTTCCATGCTCATAAACTCGTTCTTCGCCGAGCTGAAAAACACGATGCGTGCCCGGTGGCTTCTTGTCATCGACGGGATATCTGGTAATCTATCTCTGCAACAGCATATTCGGAGCTATCTGGACGGATTGCCTTGGGGGGCCATCATTCTCACCACGCGAAGCACGGAGGTGGCGAGCTGGTACCATGGAAGTATGGAACTCAGAGGGCTGCCTGAGGTAGATGCAGTCAATCTTCTTGACCGGGAGATTGACAAAAGATTCAGGTCAGGGGGGAATGGTATGAGCTACTTCCCCCTTTAACTTGTTCAGCATATAATAGAAAGACTGACAAAGCACTTAGATTTGCTTGAGATCGCCAGGATGTTGAACTGCCACCCCCTCTCTCTGCGACTTGCAACGTCTATTATATCTTACTATCATCTCAGCGTGAGACAATACGTCGAGAAATGGAGAACACGGCAGCTTTACGATGAGTATCCTACCAATATGGCACTTTTGCGGTCCTTTGAACTTAGTTTTGAGGAGCTTGAGAAGACCAACCCAGCAGCAGCAAAACTCCTGATGCTGTTCGGATATCTCGATCACAGGGACTTATGGGCCGATCTCTGTTTGAACGCCACTGATGATGACCTTCCGGCGTGGCTTCTTGAAATAGGGTCATCCAAGTACTTCCATGGTTATTACGCTAGCATGCGTAACTTGTCCTTTGTTGAAGCCAAGCAACAAGGGAGGAAGCAAGACCAACGGTACGAAATCCATCCTGCAATCCACGAATTTGCGAGGAGGAAGGCAAAGGAGAGCGAGGAGGAATATGTGAGAACAGCAATATCCTTGGTCGCTGCCAAAGTCCCACGATCTACAGACAAGAATTTTCTAGAGATCGTACAGCGATTGGAGCCCCACGCCGACCAATGCAAAATCCACATGGAGCAGGGCAGGGCCGGATCCAGCTTAGACTTGCTCGAGCTTGAAAGATTTGGGAACCTCTTTCGCCATCTCGGACGCTATGATGAAGCAACTTGGTTCTATGAGAGGATTCTGAATGTTCTTAATAGGGAAGATGAACCTGATGAATTCACCATGGAAATGATGGCCGGAATCGAAAACAATCTTGGCTTGATCCATCATGCTCGGCGGCAGTACGATCTTGCCCTTCAAGCTTATGGCCAGTCGTATCGAAGACGCCTGCAAATTGTGCCCAGAGATGATGACTCTCTTATGACGACCCAGTACAACAAAGGGAGAGTTTTTATGATGCTCGGGATGTTGGACGAGGCTCTGCAGACCCTGCGCGGGGCCGCCGCACACTTTTCTCAATCAATGCCCTCGGGTGCTTTGGACAACCGCGGCTTTGAGAGTAGCAACGGAGCAACGGCACAAATATACTTTCGAATCTTGAATGATGTCGGCGAGATATACCTTCGGAAAAACGATGTGGAACAGGCGGAGCAGAATTTTCGGATGGCATTCGATGGTCACAAGAAGTATTTGCACGAGATGCATCCGACAACCTTTGCAGTCCGGCTAAACATGGGAAGAGTTTGTGTCGAGCGGTCTCAATTTGCAAACGCAAACAAGATATTCGAGTACATCATCGCAACCTACACAGAGTGGTGGGGAAGGCGGCATTCCGAGACGATGCGAGCGCTTGCTGAGCTAGCTGAGTCGCATATGCGGCACGCTGAGCAGAAGCGTCTGATGGGCGACGGGGGAATCTTGGAGTTGAACATGACAGCAGACCTTTGGGCCGAGATACTGGGCTTTCATCACGAGGTTTCCGGACCAAATTCGGATGCTGCGGGTTTTGCGAGGTCGAAGTTACAGCAAGTACAGTTGCTCCGTTCTGTCACCCCTGAGGATGCATATAGCATGTATTGTTCATAGAGATCTCGAGGTCCTTAATCAAAGCGAGGTATTCTTTATGTAAAATATTCCAAGTTTTAGGATCTTCGCCATGAGATATTCACAGCCTTTCAAGTCGACCATGTATGTAGAGTTGCTCCTCGAGCGGTTCGATGCTGACTCTAGAACAAGTGATGAAATCTAAATGGTTAGTTAACGTGCGACAGGATACATCAACAACTCAAGAAATATGGGCTCAGGTGCTTAAAAGTAGTCAAGGAATCTGTACGTAAGAAGCGCATGTGTCATTCAGATCTTACTAAGTCGAGCCCACTCCCCACATAGTTGCTGCTTGGCTTCACCCATGTGGCCCCCTTGTCAAACGATAAATTCCTAAGCAACTGCTGCTGCTGACGGCTTCCCTTCGTTTCTTTGTATCTACCAACAACACGAATAAAGCTTTTCTTTTATTAAGAATGCTTCAACTTCTTGACTCGGCTGCAGACGCCATCGGCGGTACACCGTTGGTGCGGCTCGATCGTGTCACTTCATCTTTGGGCCTTGATGGAACTCTTCTTGCTAAGCTTGATTACCTCAACCCCGGCGGCTCAAAAAAAGATCGTGTCGCGCTCGGTATCATCGAAGAAGCCGAGAAGCTAGGCACACTCAAGCCCGGTCAGCCGGTAGTCGAGCTCACGAGCGGCAACACGGGAACCGGGCTCTCAATTGTCTGCGCCATCAAAGGCCACCCGTTCATTGCCGTCATGTCCCGCGGAAACTCGATCGAGCGGGCGCGCATGATGTCAGCTCTGGGCGCAGAGGTTGTCCTAGTTGATCAGATGCCTGGATCGGTACCCGGGCAGGTTTCTGGTCCCGACCTGGCACTTGTCGAACAAAAGGCGAAAGAGATCGAAATTGAACGTGATGCCTTTCGTGCTGATCAGTTTACACGAGATGGAAACTGGATGGCACATCACGATGGAACAGGAGCTGAGATCTGGCAGCAAACCGACGGCCATATTGATGGATTTGTCGACTTTGTCGGCTCTGGAGGCACATACGCCGGTGTGACCAAGAAGCTCAAGTCCTTGAAACCATCTGTCAAGTGCTTCATTGTCGAGCCCGTTGGCGCTGCCGTACTAGCCAAGGAACAAGTCACGCAACCAGAACATCCTATCCAAGGCGGCGGCTACGTGATGCCCGATCTAGTCTACCTAAAAGACGTGCCCGTTGATGGCTACATCCAAGTGACGGGTGACCAAGCCAGGGAGGGGGCCCGTCTCTTGGCGAGAAAGGAGGGTATCTTTGGCGGTTTCTCCAGCGGCGCCAATATCAGCGCAGCGATCGAGCTATTGAAGGGCGAGATGGCGGGGAAGACGATTGCCATCATGATTTGTGATTCAGGTCTCAAGTACCTCTCAACTGATCTCTGGCTAGAGTCTTGAGGCGGATTCACTTTGTTTGTATAGGTAGTATTAAGCAAGACACAAGTATATCATCACATCATTGACTGGGCCTAACAACTTGACTTTGGCCAGTGATATTCTGTCTTGCTGAACAGAACAACACAGAATTAGTCAAATCCCGGTTGTTTCGAACTAAGGGTGTCTATTCAGCCAGGTGCCTGTCTCTCCTGGAAGACCAAGTCTTTACAACTAAATGAGACAGATCTCTTCCTCTTCCTCCTCCATAGGAAATGGAATTTCAGGGACTCCCAGTCCATCCAAGATGTCTGAAAACACAAACACCCCGATGCGTTCCCATGAGTCTTGTCCGTTTGCACTCTTCCCTGCTGGGACCACGACCAACCCTGCACACTGCCAAGAAGTAGCCGTTTCGTCTCCAGTCGGGGCATAGGTGTCATATCGATGATCTATCTTATCTTTCAGAACCCACGCTTCGAACGCTGTCAGAATCATGCACGCCCCGTTGGGGACTGCAGCGCCAGGCACCAGGGACACGTCATCGTGGACGTATTTCATGGCATTCTTGGGCTCAAGATACTTTCCCCCACCTAGTGCATGTATTCCATGTGGTAGAAGTCGCATAACTGGCCCATCCCATGCCAGAGTGCTGGGTATCCTCCTTGTCTTGAGTATGATGCTCATGTTTTCCAAGTCATGCATCAGAGCCTCAGGGTTGGAGGTAAGTTTAGGATGGTGGAAAGAGACAACCTGGGCCCTGTAGATGGTATGAAATGAGCGGTTGTATATCTCGGTGCGGATACGGAAGTCGACTGTGTCGCTGTTCGTAGACGCTGATTGCAGACGTGGAGGGACTGAAAACCACGACCAAGACGGAGCGTGCTTTCTCATCTCATCTCTCCTCGTATAAAAGTCTCTAAGAGGAGACGGAGGATGAAAGACCCATAGAAGATCAAACTCTGCGAATTCTTTCCAGATGCCTGCCAAGTACGTAAACTTGGTCTGCGACTGAACAGCCTTGACAATGCCTGCAAAGGCGATGACACGGTCCTTTTCAAAGGTTAGATTCGCCAGCCGATACTCTTCGACCAAGAGGCTCCACTGTCCCTTGAAGCTCTCGTCATGCTCTCTACCTTGCGAGCTGCCCTGTATGCCGGCAAACACCGAGTGAAATCGACTTTTAGACCGAGGAGAGTCCATCAGACGACCTGAGAACTCGTCTTCGAGCCCTTCGCAACATTCCCATAGCAGGCGATCCTGCCCGTAGTAGATGTTGCGAGAGCAGAGTAGTCGCTCTTGGAACACCCAAGCCCTGCTGAGTAGCGGCCAGATGTGCTTGTAGGTGGTGGGAGACCAGAACTTGTTGACGAAACCTGGAGCACTCTGGACGACTAGAGGAGTCGGATTAGGAGAGCTGCTGTTGCTGCCTGATTTCAGGTGTATCATGGGTAGCTCACATGGAACTATTATTCTAGGGTCTCGGGGATGTTGCTGCCTTGGGCTGTCAGATGGCGGATAAACATACGAGATGTTGAGAGCAGTTCGGCCGTATACGGCAGCCATCTTCAAAGCTTCCTTCTTCCAATCCTCTTCCGAATCCTGGATAATGTAGAGCGAGTCAATCCAGATATATCGAAAGCCAAGAGCCTTTGTGATACGGATTGCTTCAAGGTATTTCGTTGGCAACTTAGACGAAGGGATATCAGACTCGAACTCATGAAGTCGAGCCTGGATCAGCTGAAGACATGCGTCGGGATCAGGCCCCCACATATGGCTCAACGTCGTGTATTGCAGTTTAGGCAGGCTCTCGACGTTGCATTCTAGTCTGATCTTGTCTCCTTGGAGATCTAGAAGTCGGGATGGTAACTGGCTGCCTTGCGTGACCATGTCGGGATACGCGGTGCACTTTGAGTGGTCCTGGGAGCATTCTAAATACCATGACTCGATCTGAGCCAACTTCATCTCATTCTTGGAGGATATGGGCTGGTTTCCGTGTCGAAAAGTTGCCGAGTTTAGTCGTCGATCTGGACTTAGGTTAGCAACCCCAAAGTTTCCACTCTTCAAGTAACGCACTTACTCGAGGATGGATAGATGTATAGCTCATACATCTTGTTATAAATATCAGAAGAACGACTTTTGCTAGCATAGACCTTGGATATTGTCAATACTACCACTCCGATTTCCGTTCTATAACTTGTCAGTCATCTCGGACTCCAACAGAGGGCAAACACGTACATGAAAGGTGGGACGCGGCTGCTCCACCAATTTTTTAAACCTGATGTCTGATACTCCAGCGCATATTCTATTTCAAAATCCCTTGCTTCCAGGCACACAGTAATATCTGGCTCTTTGATGATTCCATTCTCGGGGTCGAAGCGGTGACCCCCGGCGTGAGTCCATAGCAGAGCACAGAGATGGCAACTGCCAAGATACCCGGCTCTCAGGGCCTTCACTGAGCACAATTTGAAATTCTCTTTGGTATGAAGCCGCAGGTGCTCCCCGCAGGACATGCGCCGTAAGAGGGTGGACTCTTGTTGAAACCTTGAGCAAGCGGCGCAGAGGCGGTGAAGGGTAATCACTGTGTCTTCGGAGACTTGTTGTTCGTAGACGGGGCTCCATTTCACCGAGGTCATCTTGTAGATCAGAGGCTTGGCTGTCATGTAATGTCACACATGGGATTGCTTGATGAATTGACAAAGAGAGCGTATTTCGCGCTGTCAGTCATATTTCAAGCGGGGCATGCATCGTCTTCCATCAATCAGGGGTTAGAACCCCCGCCTGGGTGGCTGCGGTCGTTCAGCTGAAGACCAGGGTTGAGCGTCTACGGCTCCTCTTGGAGGATAGTGTGCCGACATAAGCAGCCACGGAGAGTGCTTGCAGGACACGTCATAAACTCCCGCCACGTAACCATCTGCTGAGTTTTAAGGCGTGGTTTCGGTACAAACTTGCATCAACTCCTCCTTAGAAACGGCGTCTCCTTTCCATAGCCTAGTTCAATCTTTGGAAAGGATGTCGGGACATGTGACGACGTTGCGTCAGCTCCCCGTGAGCTTAGGTCGACTACTGCGGAGGCCCTTTCACAAAAAGTTTCACCCATCGAATGAGCGCGAGGTCGATGTGGATATATCTGACTTGAAGTCGGAGACGTGCGATCGGGGGACATCCGGAGAGGAGGAAACTGGTCATGAGAGCCCAATACCCAACCTGAAGTGGGAGACTTTCCATCAAGAAACATCTGGAGACGAGGAGACTAGTCATGAGAGCCCGGTCGGGGACATTGCCGGCAATTTGTTAGACGCGGTAACGCGCTACATGGTCCCCGACAGTATCGCGCTAGTGCTGATGATACGGGCCCTGGGGGAGCTGTCTCAAAAGAATGGCAGATACGAAATGGCCGAATCGCTCCTCCGGATGGCACAGCGTGGACTCGATCGCATAGCTGGGGGGCTGCATGAGGATACGCTCGACACGGTATCTTCCCTCGCAATAGTTCTTACCCACCAAGGAGCCGAACGAGGCAAGTTCAAAGAGGCTGGGAAGCTGGCTCGAAAGGCTATCCGGGGATACTCGAAGTTGAAGGGACGCAGGAATGCTGCCACGATGCGCCTCCTCAGGGAGATATCTCGCGTCTACACAGCACAGCCGTCAACTATTGCAACACGATCCCGCCCCTGGCTCCGCGGAAAGAAAACGGGTGATTAGTTACACGAAGGTGTATATCTCTATTTGTCAGGAACTCTCGATGACAGAAGTGTCGGTGATGCTTGGTGGTCTGGGCCGAGTTCTAGCTTGGGCTGGCAATACCGCAAATGCGACCATTGCCTTTCAATGGAAGTATGTCTCTGCCGCCTCCAGCTCCCACAGCTGGAATGCGTGCAACATGTGCGCACGGAAGATTTCCTCGCTGCCGCTGCACATTTGTCTGGACTTCCTGGACGTTGAGGTGTGCTCGACGTGCTACGCATCGTTCTATGCCCAAAGGGATATCAACTCCCTCGGCTCCGTTTCCCATGGATCAGCCTATGCATTCCTCAAGGTTGAGCCACGAGATCCTTCAGAAACGGGAAGTGCAGATATCGCAAAAGAATTTAACGTCTGGCTTCGATATGCTGCAACGGCAATCCAGCGGACCGGGACTCAGCCGTCGCTGAACCCTTTCTTCATCGGAACAGAGGATGATATGCACGGAAAAGCCTATATATTGTACTTGCAGAGACGCAAAGCAACTGCGGAGATTCAGCTTGCCGAGCTCAAGAGCAGGTTTGGTGAAAGTGGGAGTTGGAAGTATAGTCAGTCAGCTATGAGACCACCTTGGGCTTCTGTTCGGGCTTGTTAACCCTTTGATAGGCCCGGAGACCTTGTCCAACCAACACTTGGAGTCACCGATTGTGAAACAAGCTGCAACGCTGATCGTCGAAGCCAAGCATGCCGAGGGCTCGAGCTCTCTGATTCGCCGCTGCTTGAAAGGCTACTCGGTCCCTCCTGGCTCTATCTACGAGGCACTCCCATTACATGGCGCCGATTCACTTATACGGCTACTGGAGCTACTTCCAGGGGGTACTAACGATCCCCTGGTGTGCAACTTGGTTGTCAGGGACCAGTCCGAATCTCCGCTATATGAAGCTGTGTCATGGACTTGGGGCAAGCCTCAGGTCAAACTGACCCAGATTGTCCAGGTGAACAATGTCAATGTACACATTAGACCAAATCTTCACGCATGCTTTCTAGCTTTCCGGCATCGCAACGACTCACGAATGCTATGGGTAGACGCAATCTGTATCAATCAGGACGACGACCAAGAGAAGAGCGATCAGGTAGCCAGGATGAGCAGCATATACCGATTCGCATCGGAGGTGCTAATCTACCTAGGAGAAGCCAGCGAAGCCGAGAAGGCGCTCTTCAGATTCTTCAACAGGGAAAACCGAGAGGAACCCTTTGAAACTAGTCTCGAGAGACTGGGGTTGACGAAACAGGATCTGTTCGAAGGGCACAGAGCGCTCTATGGCAGAGAATGGTGGAGCAGAATCTGGATCCAACAAGAGTTCGCTCTGCCGCAGGCGGACCCGAAATTCTACCTGGGTATAGTCTGCACAAAAGCAAGTTATCTATATGATGATGTACACGACTTGTTCATCAATAACTTTGGAGATATGGAAGTCGACAGGGCTTGGCGTGATCGCATGAGCTCCCATCCGGGGGATTTCGAACCCGTGAAGCAAATGATGGGAATCCTCTCCCTGCGATCCATGTTGGATAATCATCCTAAGAACCTTAGCGGGCTATTTTCCGACACGAAACTATCCGAATGCTCTGACCCGCGGGACCTCATCTTCGGCCGCTACATCTTCATGAAGACACCAATGCGGGAAGTCTTCAGGCCAGACTATTCCCTCACCACCGAGTCTCTCTTCGAGAAGGCAGCTATTTGGCTTCTCAAGATCGAGATTGGCATGGAACTATTCTGGCTCTATCCATATAGGCTATCACCCGAGTCACCTTCATGGGTGCCCAACCTTTCAAAACGTGCCTCCAACTTCAACTTGGCGCCTTCCGCCAGGGACAAATGGGAATGGTGTTCTAAACGTCAAATGGACCCTCTAGATATCTACCGCGGCGTTTTAAGGGTCCGTGGCCACTATTTAGACACAGTAAGCCATGTCTTTAGCGTGGGTGGCGTGTCTCTGCTTCACTCCATCCGGCAGTGCTTGTTGCTGGAGGCTACCCTGCCCGTGATTATGCAACAAGACGTCCCTCAGCGTTGTCACCCCCTCTCAGAAGTTTTGCCTGGCTTCGAAGCCAAGCCTGAACTGAGGCAGTGGGCCTGGAACATGAAGACGCCGATTCATCGCCTGGCGCCGGACCTAGGTATCACCAGGATGGTCTTCGATGCGACCCAGGTTGCTCATCAGAGGCTTTCCGGGACTCTTGGCCAGGAACGTCAGAGGGACTTTGAATTTAGCACTATGGTCAGGCTTCTCCAAGAAACAGACGCGGTTGTTGCACGGTTCGGCGAATTTCGGATGTCTCTTACGTCCGCATGGGCTGATCTTTTCTGGCCTTCCTTGTGCGACTTTAAGAATCTGATTGCACAGATCCAGCACCTGAGAACCCCAAAAAGAGCACCGTCGCCCTTTGGTGAGGCAAACGGGAACATCGCAGATGCGTTAAACCGGATGATTTTGAATGTACAGGTCTCTGACCTGTTTTTGCCAGTGAATGCTGACGATGACAACGCGAAGCAAATTCCTTCTTCCTCAAACCCCAGCTACGAAGGAATCCAGGCCCTAATTACCGACTGCCAATTTCAAGAGGAGGTCCGCTTTCGAGCCAAGACCGTGATACATATCGCCCAACAGTTCAGATCGTCGGTCGGCGCGGACGGAGAATTGACAGGTCCTAGAGATCTGTCCCCAGACAAGACTCTAGATCAACAGAAGCCGGAGGACGGAGATCTATTTGTACTCAACCGAGCAAGCCAGATTCCCTTGCAAACCATCTTCTTTACGAAGCAGAGGCTGACTGGCGTTGGGAGAGTGGGTGTCACTGATATCAGGGTTGGGGATCAAGTGGTCATGCTTGAGGACGTGTTGTTTCCGATGGTGATCAGACCTATTGATGCAGAGTTTCACGAGATCGTGGGTTACGCCGTGATAAATGGGCTGGATGGTCAGGCTTTTCATGATCTCAAGCAAGACGAGAAACCACCAAGAAGGGTGTTCAAGTTGAAATAGCTGGTGCGGGGCTACTTATGTTTGCTTTCTTCTACTTGTCTCTTCTATTGTCTTCTTTGTTTCGCCTTCTATTTCCTGGTTTGGGGAGACTTTCTTCTTACATAGCCAAGCCCAACAGGGTTATCATGTGGCATAACTGCAACTCTGTGGAGACACGGCGTGTTGGTCAGCTTTGCGGCCTACTATTGCTCACCCGGCGTGAGGGAATGGGCCAGGGCGGGGTCAATCGAGCGCTACCAAGGGAGGTTTGAAGCTTAGCTTCGCCGTCTGAATAAAAATGAGTTCGTCCAAGAGGACCGGGCGGGTCTTTCCTGGATGTGGTGTTGGATGGTGGAACAGCTTAGGAAGTAGAAGTGGAATCAGTGAGACAACTCGTAAAGAAGCTACATCAAAGATATCCTTGCAGAATACCTGCCATGTAATTTGCCGCTCTTATGCCAATAATCCATTTTAAGGGATTTTAAGACCTAGCCCTAGTCGCACCATAGACAGACGTCCAGAAACCCAAGCGGTATATGACCAAAATGTCAGACTAACCAACGATTACATCCAAGCTTGTGTTTACAACCATCCTCCCGATATTTGTTCGTCATTACGTCCAGACAGGCTGATAGCTCTCGGAAATGGAGACACACGCCATAATCGAAGAGGTTTAGTAGATGACTATCAGCTGGTGTGGCTGCATTTCAGCGCCAAGGTCTTCCCAACCACCTGAGTATCCACGAAAGACGGTGCCAATATTCATTTCCATAATCCGAAATCGCTCGTACTCCATCTCGGCAAACCCTTTCAACCGACATCTTGTACCCCGACGCTCCATAATGAGAGGCTTGGAGACGCCTGACACAAAAGTGACCAAATCAGCAACTTGGATGTTTGTTGGGCCATTTCCGATTCCAAAAGTCCCGGGCTCGGTTAGAAATAGGCGTCTTCCCCTTTTTGCTAGGTCATTGCACATGTTTATGTGAAACTCGAAGCATTCGCGATGTGATTTCAGATACGCATATGCCGACATGGAAGCATAATGCATAATACTTGTGCGACGCATCATCCGGCCCCATTCTTTGAGTCTTCGCTTTTCTTTCCTGCTGTCCTTGTTTCTGTCCCAGTGCAAAAGGATGTAATGACGGCCAGAACGGGTTGTGGGCGTCCATTCGTGAAATCGTCGCATGAGGTCGTGAATCATCGAGATATTGTGGAGGTGCAATTGTTCATCGGATAAGTACTCCGTAGTGCTAGTTTCGTAAAACCTGCCGCTTCTCCACGAGATGCGGCATACATGTACGCCGCGGACGACTAGCTCTTGATTGTCTGTCAAAGACCACTGACTTGGCGTCTGAAAGGGGACTCCATGAAATTCGACTTGGGAAGTCATTGCTTTGCGGTCCAGCCAGCTTTTTTCACTATCTATCGCCCAGTTCGGCATCCAGGATGGCAGTGTTGATGTCGTTGATGAGTCGCAGAACAGAAGAAGGTTCAGGGATTCTGACCAGTCCAACAGTCGTAAGAATAATTCCCGGTAGATTTCGCAAAGGTCTTTGTCGTAATCGGGACCATCCAGCTGTGGCCCAAGTTTACTCAAGACCGCTCGCAGGCCAAAAGACTTGTCTTTGGGATTAGTGGCCTTGCGTGTGGCAATCTCATAGATTATGGCATCCCGCACATCGATATTCCTCTGGAAATCGGGCTTGCGTTTGGCCCCAAAGACTCGGAACATGAGGGCGATGAACAACACCAATGTGTAAACTGCAATGAAGGTAATAAAAGTGTGTGCAAAGAGCAATGAGAAGCCGAGGATGAATTCCGTCATCCATGCCTCATTACTTCGATTAGCCTTGAGAAATTCCGAGCCTTCCCAGTGTCCTGTCACAAACGCGAAAGCCCAGAAAATCGTTAGCATGATCCAGCAGACAACCATACCCTTGACACACACATAGTTCCAGAATATGTTTTCAATGAATATTTCACAACCCTGTAAGTAGGCCTGAAACTGGTGCTGCCGGCTTCCAACAGTGGTTCGAAGGTCGCAAGAATCTTGAACATACGCCCACAGTGCAACAATGTTGCGCCAGCGATGCTCGGCTGATGAGAGGGAGCGCCCTTTCCCGACTGCGATAAACGTAATGCTGTGGATGAAAGAGCGCCAGGAAAGAGTTTTTGTGCCACAGCAAAGAAGAGGCCGGGGGCTTAGAAGAATCTCTTGGAAGGTCCAGATTCGGCTTGCCCATGTTCTGGACCAGATGTCTTGGAGAGCTGTCGAATCGTAAAACATGTGACTAGGAAATCCCATCATAACGAGTAAGTCTATGGTTGGAGATGATTGGAGTGAGTGAAGGTACAGAAAAATCAGGCATGGAAAGTGGACAAATATGAAGGCCAAGGAAAGGAGGCGAGCACCTACCAAATTTCCATATAGAGGTTGGGGGAGTTGTCAATTGGTAGGCGAATATCTTCAACCCATTCTTAAGAAAGAAGAGGATACTCCGGGACAGATCATATTGATGCTCCCCCACTTCAACGAGAGCCTCTTGAAATCCTGCCTTCTTCAAGTATTCAATAGCAGCGTCCGACTCAGTGGTGCCTTCACCAAGCCACACAAAGACTTGTCGCGCCAGAGAGTATATATCCGCCATCAATCGGAGCTGACTCTCTTTTTCCTTCAGGTCTTGCTGGTTGATGCATATCGAGTCAACCCAGATTGCCATGGTGTCGCGCGAGCCACCAGACACGCTTGGATCATCCGAGTAGTAGCCATTTCGGAGATGCCACAGTGCCGACCAACAATTCGTGCCCACGGCAACTGTTTTTCCGTTGCATCGTATCGTTTTGGTGAGTGAGGGGGAGACTCCCCACACGTAGGAAAGGGCTGTGAAGCTTGTATCTTGGGCGACATTGAGAGTCTCGATGCTGCAAACAATTTCTTGATCACCGGGATCCTCTGGCTTGACAATCTTGAGAACACGTATGAACTTGGAGTCCGTTGTACAAGGCAAAGGTGGTAGCCAATCTCTTGGAGTGTTGGTCTTTTTCATTATGAGCCAATGTTCATTGGATCTGGGGCCATTGATTGGAGTTCAAAAAGCACGATACAACAGAAGAACCCAAGACTTTATTCACCCTTTGTCCCCCTTTTTCACCTGTTTCAAGCCTGCATATCTGCCTAGCGAGGCTTTCCGGAATGCACACTCAATGAAATGGAATAGGGGCTTGCAGATGGCTATGACGCGAGGATGGCCCAAGCTTCATGACTCGGCGAGTTTAGTATGCGTGTTTGTACACTTTGTCATTGCTTGTAGAATTGCGGCTTTTTTCACAGCCTGCCGTTGGTTGACAACCTTGGTAAGGAAATCAGAAAGCTTCGGCATGCCCGGTCAACCTAGCAAGGCTGTGCCGCAGGCTTGCACCGCTGAATGACGGTCTCCTTGTGTTAAAAAAAATACAGGACCCAACAGGCTTCTGAGTACTAACCCTTTTCATTCTAACACCTTGAAGACGTAACCAGGATATAGAAAAGTAACTAAAGAAATGAATGTAAGACAAAGTAAAAGTCTCAAGTTTAAATTACGAAGAAAATAAGACCCGGCCACATAATGGACCAAGTTCGAGGGACCACCGCTGAAGCATTGTTTCCCTTGTCTTCGGTATCATTGGAACTTTCCGTTGCTTGCGCACCTGTGACCGTTGGTGTGGTGTTTTCGCTGACAGCCGCCGTGCTTGCACTGGCCGTAGTCGTCTGTACACCAGCTGCTGTGATAGTGTGTGCCGTCGAATTCATGGTCCACGTAAACTTTGCGCCGCTGATGGGGCTCGTAATAATGCCGCCAAGGTTTGTCATTATCGTGTGCGTTCCATTCTTGGGGAACTCTCCAGGCTCGTAGAACTTGGCATTCTCGTTGCCAGGCAGCGTATAGCTGTACTCTGTGTGGCAAGTGGTGTTGTCAAATTTGCACTTGGGCCACTTCTCCCAAGCACCGCCCATCAAGGAGTGGAAGAAGGAATCAACACCGAGGTAGTTTGGGTCCATGTCTGGACAGATGTTCCAGTAGCTAGTCACATGCATCGATTAGCACAAAGCAGTATGAGGTCAAGGGGGTTGCCTTACGCGGACAGTGCTGCACTCCAGCTACAACAGACACAAGCCGGGGCGACCTTGGCCTTTAATTCAGCCGGAGACAATCTTTCCCACGCATCCGATGCCCCTCCTTCGCAGTCGTTCTGCTCCTCCAGCACCTTGCCGACAGTTTCAACAACTTTCGCCTTGTTGCAGGAGCAAGCATTGGGCGCATCAACGGGGGCAGGGTAGAAAGGAAACCCCTCATCTGGCTGCTCGTCGCACGTCTTCAAAACCCATTCGACCGTTTCCTTGTACTCGCAGCTATAGACCTGCTTCTCTTAGTACCCATGTTCATCCGCTTCATGTCGGCAGAGACTTGCCTGGTCCCAGCAATGCGTCAGAGCGCAGTCCATTTGGCTGATGCTGCCCGCGCACAAGCAGGTCTCCGGAGAGCATCCTTTTTCTCCATCTGGGCACGCTGTTTTTACGCAGTCTAGCTGTTCCGCATCCATCTTTTCAACACACTTTTTCATGCCAGACGGATCCACGCAACGAGCTGGATCGAGATGGCTAGATGTGGCTGCCAGTGCCGGGGTGGCCACCAGAAGGCTGGTAAATAAAGGAGCGACTATTTTTTGAAGCATCGTAACGAGTGTAGAGGTGTGAAATGAATGGCTTGGTGCTCAATCATTACTCACAGTGAAGGTTGAGGCTATTATATGCCCCGAAGGATTGAGATGTTTGGGTCTTGAAACTTGACATGATCTCCTGAATTTGCAAGGAAATAACCCATTGTCAGAGCACAAGTCGAGTTATTGGCCGAAACACACAATGAAAGCCAACAGAGCAACGCGCAGACCAAGGTCGCCCCATTTTGCTCTATGCCTGAAACACGCCTTCTACCAACACGTTCGGTCATCTCCAGTTTCAGCGGGTGCCCCAGATTACTAAGAAATCTCACCAATGGAACCTAGGGAAAAAGTGAAGATAGTTTAAGCTTGGTGTCAAATATTGAATCAAGGAACATGACAATAATTGGCGGCAGAGAAGTGGAATCGAGACGCCACCAAATGACGATGGTGCAGCTCTAATGTCAGCCACCCGCGCACCTCGGAGGCAGGTCACAACTTGTCCAATTAAAAAAAGAGGAGGCTGGAGGCGGGTACAGCCAATCCGCCAAACGCCATTTCCCGCACAGTTGGATGCTGTTGATCCAAAGGGCTCGGCGCTTATCTTGGGCGCGAAAACTCTCACAGGGAGCTATCTCCACTGCTAAAGCACTAACCGAGTGGGGAGCTGATTAAGTGCTAGACTGTTAAGGCGTCATCACCATTTGAATGCCAGTATCCAAGGGAGTCTTGGAACTTTCAATAGGGTCTGGTCTATCATTCTATGCGCAAGTTGTTCTGCAAGTTGTTCTTTCTTGCAAACCCGTCAGATCTATGAGTCTTGCCGTTATGCAAAGCAAGGCTTTCGCCGTAATGGTTAGTCGTCAATATGTGTTATGGGCCGCTATAAAGCCTCGAACTGATGTCTTGGCCAGTTTCATCCCAACTTTCCACGTGCATGATGTCGTTGGCGGAATGCGTGGCATCAACCATCCTATGATTCAGGAGGTATGCAGTTTCAAAGAAGGTTCATCAAGACCGTTGGGCCCGCATTCCAAGAGTCATCGCTGCTACGATTTGTATTAAGGTTCAACCACAATAGTTCCCGCAAACCTTGTGCTGTGTTTTCAGTATCATTTTTACATAGATCTTCTATCCGGCCTTTGTATTTCGTTACATAAATAGAGCCAGACCTGGTGAGATTATTTGGCTGACGAGCCCTCACCCTGGAGTTGGTGAGCCAACTCCTTGAACAGCGATGCAGATTCGATTTGTTAAGCCTATTAAACCTCAATAAGCATATTCAATTCATTTTATCTTGTTCCACTCCTCAACATCATTGTACATAAAGCTGAGTAGAATGGTGTTGTTGCAACACGAACCTCAACTTTCCTTGCATTTGTTTGAGACAAGCCACGTGAGACAGCATCAGCACTTTGAGAAACAACGGCCGCATAATGTTTCATTCACAACATGAACCGCATATTAACAAAATCCATATACCCTCCACAACTTCCCTATATCAAACTGAGTATCGTTTGTTTCGTTCCATCAATGATTGTCCCTAGGGTAGCTGACGACTCCTCTGCGGGGAACACACATCGGTTTCGTCATTGGGCTCTAACCCTGACAGGGGAGCCCCCGACACGCGGCGTGGGGTCAAGGAAGCCCACACTGATCGAATCGATGGGATGGGATTCTGCTACGTGGGAGGGGAAAATGGGTCGGTCGGGCAACGCTGTGCCGGGACATTTTACGATGGTGGCTGGATCTAGGATGTGACCCATGGATGCTTGTTGTACATACAGATACGGGGTTTCGCCCAACCACCAGAGCGCAGACTGTGACTGTTGGGTGCATGGAAGAATCCTTTTCAGCCTCTTCTCTTATGTGCATTGCTGGAAATAGATGGTTACGGGAGAGGGGAAGGCATCTACGCATTTCAATGGAGAATCACCATCTGTTGTGATCCTATCACGATGCTCTCACTCACAGTCTTTACTTGAAAATTCACCTTTACGTCTTCTCTCCATGCAGTCAACAAAAGTCACGCCATGATCAGCAAAAGTAACACGCCCATCAGGCTACGATAAGTGTGCATGTTAGTTTCCTCGATCGCTTCAAGCCGTGGGGAAGATGCAAAATGTGTGGTCGGGACAAACAACAATCTCGATGGGTTTCGCCCCTGGCCCCCTCTCAAAAATTCCTGCCATCGGAGCACGGCAACTGTACTAAAGCATTGTTCCATCATCGGGGAGGGGTTCCTTTGTTGGCCGGGAGCAGGTTGAAGCTGCATGAGAAGGACTTTTCTCGTATTCTGTACCAAAATAGTTGGAGTTTACTGGGGCACACACCCACAGGTGATGCTGACGTCAAGAGGAGGAGAGGAGTTGAAAAGGGCATTGTGAGGACACGGAATAATCTGGTAGAGAATTGTAGAGTCTCGATATTTACTATATACCATTATTTTAAACTTGTTTACAAACAAAATCTCATGATGAATCTCGTGAGTATTTACCGGGAAACGAAAGGCTCGAGATCTTGCCATGGATCCATGGATGGAGTTTCTAAGAATAGCGGGCAAACACACGATCGGAGCCTGCAGCCTATCGGGCGCACCGACCGACTCTTTTTAACCTGCATGTGAATTTTTTTGACAAGAGGATGCCAAGTTTTCCGCGCCGTTCTGGTCTGGCCGTATTTCCGGCTGGCTTTGTGAGCTGGCGGTATGATACGATTTGAGCAAGACTTTCTTACGACTGGCGGAAATGCCGTGCCTGGACTCGGACGGTTTGCATCTGTACAGCTCGTCTATACTTCTTCTTTAGAGCTTTTACGCCGTGCGAGTGTGTGCACGTGTAAAATGCACGGCAAAGTCTTGTCCTGTTGTTTGCACCACCAGCAGGGATATTGAGACAAGAGACATTGTCGGCCGGCCAATCTGTTTGTTGTGAGACGATGCACCTGCCGATCAGTTCATGTTACGTTGTACCATTCACGCAGGAACCGAGAGCTGAATGCAGGAACTCGTCTTGTTCAATTCTCAGAATGTGTCTCTCCAAGTCCAAGTTTGGGCGTCAAGTCGACAAGAGATGTCCCAAAACGTCAACATGAAACAAGTCATGCTTAGCGACGTTCATCTCTTTCAGCTCAAGCTGCACAGAGAAACAGAACAAGAAACAAAGCCCTCGTAAAGATACACACGTTGATTCGTTGAATGCTTCAAAGTGGAGATGACTCCTTGTCAAGGATCATGTCGCAGCCGACGGGATACGACGCCGACAAGAGGCTCAGGATGCACAACACTGAGTGAAATTGCCGCCTGCTTCTGCTTACCTGATGAGTATGAAAATAAACCTGGGCAAAGCGCTCAGGCGTCTCGCCCTGCAAGATTCAGCTGGACCAGCCATTTTTACCCGCAGATACGGCGCTTGGAGGGATCGTCCCTCGGTCGACAAGTTGTGTGCGAGATTTTGGTAGAGAGTGGGGAGACGTAAAAGCGACCCATGAAAAGGAAAAACCTCGTGTATGTAAGGCAAAAAAAGGACACCACCAGTGTACGTGGTTTGTCCTTGGCCCACAGCAGTGGCCGGCCCCATGGACAACGAGCAGCGCGTCTGTCCAGCTCTAGGGGAACCGGACAAGGGTTCCTTGACCAATCACGGCGGAAACTGATCTGATCGCAGATCAGAGATGCCCATAATTAGCGGCCGAGTCAGATCATTTCACGCCGGCTGATAGGCTCCAACGCGAGCGGCTGCAGTAGCCAACCCCCCTGTTTGCGGGCAGTCGAAAAACGAGGAGGCGCCTTTTTAGAAACATTTTTAGAACAGACCAAGAAACCGTTGCATGCTCCCGTAGCCTATCAAACGCCTCAGACAAGGTTCCTCGCGCTTGTCTCCCAGAAAAGAGGCTCCGGAGCTTGCAGTCTTTCCCGCCTCATCCGTTAACCTGCCCCGTCTCTTAGCTTCTTGGGCCTCGCAACATGGCCGGTCGCGCGTTGGGTATACCGCTTTGGCAGCTCTCTAGTCCCACCGTAAACTGCACCTCGTCCAACCGTTCCTATTCCTGTCGTCCAGCATGACATCACGCCGAACTGGGGTCATGATGGAGACGCGCCCGTATTGTATGCCAACGACACTGGCTGGGTCGAGCTGTCACCAAACGGACCTATACGAGCGACGCAGAGAAACAAACAACATCTGAGGGTGCTGCCCAAGTCACCTGTCCTGCTATAAGAGAGGTCCTCCGTTTCCCTTCAAACCGATCTTGTCTTCTCCAACCGACTTTCGTTCAAACAAAGCCGCACTCGTTTCATCTTTTACATTCGCTACAAACCTATTTCAGCTTCGCCCTACCAATATGCAGGGCTTTCTTCTGCTCGGCGCCGCAGCCATTGGCCTGGCCAATGCTGCCGCCGTCGAATTCCCCAAGAGGAACTACGACAACGTTCCCGGTAACCCATACAACAACATTCCCCAGGGCTACACCACCTCGACCGTCTACGAGACGCAGATCTTTACAGTTACTGACTGTCCCGATGATGTCCCCGACTGCCCCAACGCGCCTCACGTCACCACAAAGACTATCGCTGTCTCGACTACCATCTGCCCCATCACTGAGGTCGAGACCCCTCCTGGTTCCGTCTCTGAGGCTTCTACTGCATACGTTCCTCCTCAGCCTACCTCGTCGTCTATCCCCTATGGACCTCCTCCCGTGGAAACCAAGCCTACTACCTCTTCGGCTCCTCCTGCTGAGACGCAGCCGAGTTCTTCGGCCCCTCCCGTAGAGTCCGAGTCTTCTTCTCTTCCTCCTGTGGACACAACTCAGTATGGTCCTCCTCCTTCCGAGACTAAGCCTACTTCTTCTGCTCCCGAGACTGTCCCCAGCAAGGAGACTACTCCCTACGCTCCCCCTCCCGCTGGATCTACTGAGGCTACTAGCTCGGTTCCCTCTGTCGAGACTGAGTCTTCTTCGGTTCCTCCCGTTGAGACTAAGCCTACTACCACTGCCAAGCAGAGCACTACTCCCTATGCTCCTCCTCCTGCTGGATCTACTGAGGTTTCCAGCTCTGTCCCCTCTGTTGAGACTGAGTCCACTTCAGTTCCTCCTGTCGAGACCGAGTCTACTTCAGTCCCCCCTGTTGAGACCAAGCCCACCACCACTGGCAAGCAGAGCACCCAATATGGACCTCCTCCTTCCGAGACCCTGCCTGCTACTTCTGAGGGTACCACCGAGTTGACCACTTCCACTCCCAAGGCCCAGACCACTGGCTGGACCACCTCAACTGTTTACACTACTGAGGTTCACACCGTCACCTCTTGTGCCCCTGAGGTTCCCGACTGCCCCGGAACTCCCCACGTGACCACCAAGACTATCGCTGTCTCGACTACTGTCTGCCCCGTCACTGAGACTCAGCCTGTTCCTACCGGCAAGGGCTCGACCGACTACCCTCCTCCTCCCGTCAAGACCACCACCAAGCCCGGCGTCTCTACTGAGGAGATCCCCAGCTCGTCTGAGGAGGTTCCCAGCTCTTCTGAGGTCCCTAGCTCTTCCGAGGGTGTTCCCACCACTTCTGAGGGTGTCCCTACTACCACTGGAAAGTACCCTCCTCCCCCCAAGTCGTCTACCAAGCCCGGTGTTTCTACTGAGGAGGTTCCCACCACTTCCGAGGAGGTTCCCACTTCGTCTGAGGCTGTTCCTACTACCTCTGGCAAGTACCCCCCTCCTCCCAAGTCTTCCACCAAGCCTGGTCACTCCACTGAGGAGGTTCCTACTTCCTCTGAAGAGGTTCCCACTTCGTCCGAGGGTGTTCCCACTACCTCTGAGGGCGTCCCCACCACCACTGGAAAGTATCCTCCTCCTCCTAAGTCGTCGACTAAGCCCGGTGTCTCTACCGAGGAGGCTTCCACTTCTTCTGAAGAGATCCCTAGCTCGTCTGAGGAGGTCCCCTCTACCACTGGCAAGACTTCGTCCACTGGCAAGTATCCTCCTCCTCCCAAGACCACTGGCTGGACCACTTCCACTGTCTACACCACCAACGTGTACACTGTGACTTCGTGCCCCCCTGAGGTGCCTGACTGCCCCAACACTGCTCACGTCACGACCGAGACTATCGCTGTTTCTACCACTGTCTGCCCCGTGACCGAGTCTGTCACCGAGACCACTGGCTTTGAGACTGTCACTCGCCCCACTGGCACTGAGACTGTCCCTGAGTCTGAGACCACCGACATCGAGTCTGCCCCTACCACTTCTGGCACTGAGGTTGTCACCACTGGTACCGAGGTCGTTCCCACCACCAAGGCTACTACCAAGGTCACCACCGAGGTCACCACCAAGGGACACTCTACCACCGAGTGGACTACCTCGACTGTCTACACCACCAACGTGTACACCATCACTTCTTGCCCTCCTGAGGTTCCTGACTGCCCTGGCACTCCCCATGTCACAACCGAGACTATCGCCGTGTCCACCACCGTCTGCCCTGTGACTTCGACCACCGAGCTGCCTCCTCACTCTACCAAGACGGTTCCTACCAAGCAGGGTACCACTGAGGTTCCTACCACTCTCGTCACCTCAACTCCCGGTGTTCCCACCGAGTCTAAGGATACCACTGAGGTTCCTCCTCCCAAGCCCACGACCACGGTCAAGACTGGAACTACTGAGGTCCCCCCCAAGCCCTCGACCACTGAGTGGACTACCTCTACGGTGTACACTACCACTGTCAAGACCATCACCTACTGTGGACCTGATGTGCCCTATTGCTCTCAGCCTCCTCACATCACCACTGAGACCATCGCCATCTCCACTACGGTTTGCCCTGTGACTTCGACCGAAGAGGTGCCTCCTCCCAAGTCTACCAAGCCCACTGCCCACACTGAGGTGACTCCCCCCAAGACCACCGGTACTACTGAGGTTCCCCCTCCTAAGGGCACCACCGAGGTCCCTCCCCCCAAGGATACTACCACAGTTCCTCCTCCCAAGCCAGTGACTACTACCGGCTGGTCCACCTCTACCGTGTACACCACCACTGTCAAGACCATCACTTACTGTGGCCCTGAAGCTCCCGACTGCTCTCAGCCTCCTCATGTTACCACTGAGACCATCGCTGTTTCTACCACTGTCTGCCCCGTCACTTCGACCTACGTCCCCCCCAAGTCCACTGGCCACACCGAGGTCACTCCTCCTAAGCCAACTGGACACACCGAAGTGACTCCTCCCAAGTCTACCGGTCACACTGAGGTTACTCCCCCCAAGACCACTCCCCATGTTAGCGTCGAGACCACCACTCACTTGACCACCTCGACTGTGTACACTACCAAGGTCCGAACTGTCACCCATTGCGGTCCCGAGGTCCCTGACTGCCCCAACACTCCTCATGTCACGACCGAGACTATCGCTCTCTCGACCACCATCTGCCCCGTGACCATCACCCGCGAGGTTACTCCTCCTCCTTACCAGACCACCAACGGTGTTCCTCCTCAGCCCCACACCACTAAGGTCGTCAACCCTCCTCTGCCTGGTAACTACACCCAGACTCTGTACACTACCAAGCACTACACCATCACCAAGTGCCCTCCTGAGACCCCTGACTGCCCCATCGGCTCTGTCACCACCACCATCTATGCCACTGCCACCACCTGCATCCAGAGCTGGCAACCCACCACCAAGGTCACTCAGCCTACCACTGCCATTCCTCCTCCCCACGGCAACAACCTGACCTCTACTCTGTACACTACCAAGCACTACACCATCAGCAAGTGCCACCCTGAGGCTCAGGACTGCACTGTTGGCAAGACCACCACTATCGTTTACGCTACCGGCACCACCAAGATCCAGCCTTCGGTTGAGACTCACTACACTGTCCCTGTCGTCGAGACTGAGACTGTGATCCCTACCAAGCCTGTTGAGACTAAGCCTGTTGAGACTGAGACTGAGATTCCTACCAAGCCCGTCGAGACCAAGCCTGTCGAGACTAAGCCCGTTGAGACTGAGACCGAGGTTCCCACCAAGCCTGTGGAAACTAAGCCTGTCGAGACCCAGCCTGGTGTTTCCTACTCTGCTCCCGCGCCCGTTGAGACTCAGCCCAGCTACACTCAGCCCACCTATGAGCAGCCTTCCTCCCCGGCTCAGCCCGCCGAGTCCCAGTCCGCTCAGACCTACTCCGCCCCCGACCAGCCCGACGGCTCCTACCCTGCTCCTCTCGCCGCCACGACCGAAGAGTCTGACGACGGCGTCGAGGAGAAGACAGTCCCGGTGACTGGTGCCGCTGGCCGCCTGATGGGTAACGTCGAGGTTGTCCTGGCAGCCGCCGGAGTTGTCGCCCTTCTCCTTTAAAAATGTCTTTTGCATACTGCTCTTCGGCTAGAGCTATGACGATTACGACTCTCTCATCATCACATATTGTCTATTCACGGAAATGATTCATCACAAGAGTACATGACGAACGGGTTTCCCAATTTTCCTTTAGATTTATAGTCTATTTCCTTTCCTTCATGTCCAGCCTTGCTTTTTTAAAAGATTGTGTCAAATATTATGCCGAGTATCTAGATTAGATTAAATAGCTCTCCTTCATTAATGTTATGTACTTACGGCATCTCTTATCGCATTACACTGTGACTTGTCTCGATTGGCGTTTAAAACTCTCCCATCTTTTGAAGACTCCAAAGCCTCCGGCACTTCAGGAGTTGTCTTTGACTTCACTTGGTGGTACCCGGCATCTCTATACTCTTAAAGAAAGTGAAGCTATTCACGGACTCCTCACGTGTTCAGTTCACCTTCAGAACCAATCAACTAGCTCACTCATGACCAGCGTCAAACCGGGCCTGTGATTTGTGAATGCCCTCAAGTGGGTGCTCAAACTGCACCCCCACACCATCGCCTGTCTCACGCCGCCACCATGATCCATTGACAGGTGTGCATCTGCTGTTGCAACCTATAATTACAACGCTGGCGTTAAGACCGGTTAGTAGCCTTGGTAAGAATTCCGGTGCTAGAATCTGTCAAAGACTTCGAGAACGTACTCCCGCATTATCTCTTCATCCAAACCCCGAGGCATTGACAAGCGGCCCGAGAGATCCGATCGGAGCTAGATACCGAAAAGGGGACAGGGTTGAAGCACAACCGAAATTACACGATGCAAGGAGGTTGGCGCTTCCAAGCCCAAGCGAGGTCAGTAGACAGATCCACGCTGGACATTGGCTTTGAACTTTGACGCTTGCAAACTCTAGAGTTTTCCTCCACGTGTTAATTGACATTTTTAAAGTTAATCGGACTGTAGCTTCAATCTATCGTCTATTAGCCGTCGATCGTCACCATGAATTTTCGCTAACCGCGACCTTTCAGTGCCTCGAAAACACCATGTTTCGTTCTTGTTTGTTCCATTGAGAGAAACAGGGTAGCTGTCAAGTTTCTCCTTCATCCCTTTTTCTTACCCTACCGGCACTGCGGGCTAACTCGGAGTCGCTTGAACAATGCGAAACGAGATCTCTCCTTTCCCCCGCGCAGCCCCTTAGGGACAACCCTTGCGTCCTGACACCCCCTGGCGCCTCACCTAATGCAAGGTACCAGTATCAGGATGCTTCCCTCCTTTACAACCTTGGTCGCTTTGCGGCGGCCAAGGTGAATGCCAAGTGCTTATTGATGGATAAGGAATTGAATGACGTGAGAAATGCCAAATGGATATTTGGAGAGGAAGCGCTTCCAAGTGTTTTGCCAATGCAGCATCTACAGAGTCTAAAGGACAAATGCGTTCCTCCTATGACTTCACTCGACTCCTGCAAGCCCTGGCTTTGTAGATTGAAGCCGACAAGGTATACTGCGTTGACCGTACTTCGAGAACCAACCGGATGATGATCCAGGGTCCCATCACAGCTCACTAAATACAAGCTTAAACAAAGACATGAACCAAGTTTTTCCATCTCCTAACCCCATTACAGATACACCCTTGGCGGCACGTTAACGGGTCCTAAGACAAGATGAGATTCGAGCAAAAATCTTTTTACTCCCTTGTTTCCGCCGCCCGTACCTGAAACTCGGCTAGCTTATCCAAGCTGATCTGTCCGCAAATCTTGAATTCTTCCAATTGCCGCGCGCTTGGACTTGCGTTGAGGCTTGATACCCCTGTCGTCTTGGCCACGGCGCTGTCGCCCAAAAGAGTCTCCGTCTCCACGGAGATGAGACGAAACGTGAATTCCACCACTCTGAATTTAGTTTCTCCCGGGCAGACGAAACATGTCCAACTTCTCCGTTTTTGCAACCTCAGAAGGCAAAAAACATGTTTCTCAAAGGTATATAAACAGGTCGTTATGGCCGAGTTGAGTGTTGTGTTCTTCAGCTCTGTCTTTGCATTCCAAGTCTCATACATTCTTTTTTTTCCCCTTTCCATCATTCTTCCATTCTTTTCTTCACTGTGTGAAGCTGGTTTATTCCTCTCTCTAACTACAACAACTTTTTAACCAATTACAATCACTTTTTCACTCTTTCCGACCAAACCAATCATCAAGATGTCTTTCAAGTCCGCTGCTGCTCTTGTTGGCGCTTTCGCCGCCACCGCCCTCGCCCACGGCACCGTCACTGGTATCAAGGTTGACGGCACCTACCACGGTGGTTACAAGCTGGACTACTACTACGCTAAGCAGAACGGTGGCAGTGTCCCCGAGATTGCTGCTTGGTCTGCTGAGAACCTTGACAACGGCTTTGTCGCCCCCGATGCCTACAGCACCGTCGACATCAACTGCCACAAGAACAGCGCCCCCGGTGCTACCTCCGTCTCCGTCAAGGCTGGCGGTGAAGTGGCTTTTGAGTGGTCGGCCTGGCCGGAATCTCACTTCGGTCCTGTCTTCACCTACGTCGCCAAGTGCGCTGGTGAATGCTCTGCCGCCGACCCTGCTACTCTGAAGTGGGTCAAGATCGACGAGGGTGGCATCGACATCGCTGCTCAGAAGTGGGCTGCCACTGATCTCATTGAGAACAATAACACCTGGGTCACCACTGTCCCTACCACTCTCGCCTCCGGCAACTACGTCTTCCGCCACGAGATCATTGCTATGCACGGTGCTGGCGAGACCAACGGCGCCCAGAACTACCCCCAGTGCTTCAACATTGAGATCACTGGCGGTGGCTCTGACGAGCCCGAGGGTGTCCTGGGTACTGAGCTGTACTCTGCCACTGACGCTGGCATCAAGTTCAACCCCTATGGCGAGATCAAGAGCTACGAGATCCCCGGCCCCGCTCTGTACGGTTCCGGCTCTGGTTCCGGCTCTGGATCTGGCTCCGGCTCCGGCAGCCCTACCAGCGCTGCTCCCGCCATCCCTGCCAACACCACCGTCGCCACCCCCGTTGTCCCCGAGCCTGAGACCCCTATCTCTGCTCCTACCAGCCTCATCACCTCCGTCGTCGCCCCTGCTGAGCCCACTGCCACCTCCGTCCAGGGCAACGCCGCTAGCTCGGCTGCCCCTGAGGCTCCCGTCGCCACCCAGCCCGCTACCGAGGAGCCTTCCGAGCCTACTGAGCCTTCCACTGGCAGCGGCTCTGAGCTCCCTGAGACCTTCACCCTCGACACCTTCATTGACTGGCTCCGCGCCAACGCTGGCTCCAAGAAGGCCCGCCGCCACGCTCGCGCTTTCTTCTAAGCTGCAGCTTTTGAAAGATTTTGAAGTCGGGTTGTCACTTTGACATCCTGGCTAGGAGGATTTGTGGAAGTGACATGTAAATTACAATTCAGAGACTTTCTGTACATAATTCAGACGCCAAATATACTACTCGCATAGCCTTGTCTATGCTGTACATCATCAACTTTTGTTTTCACATTGTCTGCAAGTGAACTGAAACCAAGTGTATAAGTGAGCAAGACGCTCCCTGAAGTTCCCCAGCCGTGAAGATCGTATAGGCCAAGTTTTGTGACTGATCACCGAAGGACCCTGTCTTAGGCCTGCAAAGGCCCAATGCCAGGCCTGCAGAGAGCACTGTGTTTTTTTTTTGCTATAGCTGAGGATCTCTTTCTGGAGACGTCCTCAATGGAATGGCGGATAGTACAAAAACTGTGATGCCATAGCCCAACTTCATATATTGACACATTATGCTCATCGTCATTGGCAAATATCGTCCTAAAACACTCCTATTGTCGTACTCTATCTTGACCTCTTTATGACTAATCTCATCTAAACGGTCGGTGACACCGCCGAACGCAACCCGATAACATACTGGACGTTGACCACCCAGCCAAGCAGGTAGATAATGGAACCAGACACTAGTTTTCAAGACGATACAGAACAGACAACTCATTCTAACAATATTGGAGACGAAATGCTTGTTGAAATTCTCTAATTAATGAAAAGCCACAGGGCTACGCTTATGCGCTCAAGGTATCTTCTCTATCCAAATTCATATCCAAGACGTTGAGTCTCGGCTCGCAAAATGCCAATATCTATTGCTTTTCCAAGTTTCCTGCAATCATGGTCTCATCTCTCGACTGTTTCAGGAAAGGCACCAGCTTGGTACCGCCAGTGCCCGTCAACTCCTCTCCAGCCTTTCTCGACGAAGAGCTGGCGAGGTTCTGAGGTCCTTCCTTGCTTCCTTGTCGGGAGGGAAGGATGATGTATCTTGTAACGATTTGGATGTGCTTATTCCGGAACTTGCTTAGTGCATCGGTCGCGGATGTGAATGCTTCCTGGAGGCGGTGCTGTCCATCTGTCGTAGGAGGTAGGAGAGCCAGTTCTCGGATGCTTCCCATACGGGCAATGTGTGTGAGGAAACGGCGGTGAGGGCCGGGCATGTACTCCTTGACAATATCGTGGTAGCTCTTCTCGCCCTTCACCTCGGTATTGTTGCCGCTCGTGATATGCTCAACTCCAAGCACAATATCGAAGAATTGGATGAGAGAGCTCTGTCCGTTGCTTCCACCTCGCAAGTGTCTCCACTCGCCTTTGCCGTCACCCTCATCGTAGAAGACACCCCGGGGTAGACCGGCAGACTCCATGTTCTTGCTTCCAGCTAGGAAGGGTCGGATCTTGTAGTAAAAGGTCATGGGATCGCACTTTTCGTACATCCTCTCAAGAAGCACACCGACGCCATCAATGCATTCCTTGAGTTCTTGGAGAGCAGAGACGATGACGTCGTAGTCTCTTGTCTTGACAGCCTCAAGGGCCTCCATCATGCGGGGAATGATACCTCCAGCCCTGGCCTCCATCGCCACACTGATGAGCAGGAACCATGATTCAGACTCGGTTCCAGTGAATGTATGAAGAGTATCGAGTTTGCTGAGGTCGGAAAAGTCGTTGCCTGAGCAGGAAAAATTCCAAAGGTTGGCGGCAGCGTATGTGAGAACAGGGGGGAGTTCGAGATGCTTCGATACTTCGAGGAAGGGGACTGTGATTTGAGGAGGTAGGATCTAGGAATGGTTAGTACATTGCAGTTCAAGACGAGACGGATTTTTTGCTTACCTGTGCGGGCTTCTCACCACCCCAGACGTAGGCATGCGTCAAGAAAGCCATGATAGAATATGCTCGCCTCCACTCTGCCTCTGACCGGAGTCGGTCTGTGGAGAGTACGGGGAGTTGGTCAACCGCTCTTCTAATGCCATTTTCGACCAAGGCTGGAAGATGTTGTATGATGAGCTCCCAAGGCTCATAGTAGGAGTCTGGTAGTTGCCTTAGAGGGCTATGCTCTGGGAGAAAGGCATTGCTGGACACGGCGAACTCCTTCAACTCGGCCGTTGGCTTGATCCGAGGGATCTGGTGTGGTACTGCATGAGGCGACATGGTAAAGGTATTGTAGTACAGAGGCGAGGTCGTGTAATCAGTGATACTAGAGCAAATCAAGAGTGGGAAGTGGCGTCTTGGCTTTGTTTGACTTGCAAGTGATGGTGTTGAAGAACAATTAACCAAATAAAGCGTCGACACCAGGTCTAAAATAGAGTTATTGTTCCCATGGGGTGGTGTCATTGTTTCCGTTCTCCGTGTGATCCGCCTTGTTCTCGAACTTTGCCCTGTTTTTCCACATCCGCCCCGTTCCTTCATCCGCCTTGTTCAGCCGTGTTCTTTGCACATCCGTTGCCCGGTTCTCGTAAGAAATGGGTCCCGCATCTTCCGTTCCGGCATCATGCGGGCGATTGAGAATGACATCCATTGACCAATCAAATACTGCATTTTGCTCAAAAAGGACATGATGACGTCCACTTTACGGGGCACGGATGACGGAACTTCGGATGTGGGTCTTCCGCATATCCGCTCGGGCGTCTTCGTAGATACCGGAAGCGACCGAGATGGGGCTCGACGGAACATAAAGTGATTTCGCAATCCCATGCTTCCAAGGCCCAGTCGTACGATTCCATCATCAGCCATCTCAAGTCATTCTTATTACCCTTACACTGCTACCACATTCAATTCACAATGGAGCTGTCAGGATTCGTTGATCGTCTACGGAGCGGAGCCTCCCCCAAGTTCCCCCAAGATGCCAATTCGTTAGAGTTTGCCCGTCATCTCGACTCCCAGGACAAGCTAAGCCACCTTCGGGATGAGTTTGTCATCCCCACAAAGAGATCTCTCAAGAAGAAGGCCTTGGATGGATCGATTCCTTGTAAGTAGCCATGTCGAGTCAAGTTTTGAGACTAGCTGACCCAATTTAGCCCATGGTGCCTCTTCCAATGGCACTAACGGTACCAATGGTCACAGCAATGGCCACAATGGATCAAAGGACGACTCCGAGCAGTGCCTCTACTTTGTTGGCAACTCCCTTGGTGCTCAACCAAAGGCTGTCCGAGAGTACCTCAACGCTCAACTGGAGACATGGGCATCCATTGGTGTCAACGGCCACTTCAGCGCGATGGGCAACTCCCCATTGACGCCCTGGCAAGACATGGCCGAGGATTGTGCTATCAAGTCAGCCGATATTGTTGGAGCTTCCCCCAGTGAGATCGTCATCATGAACACCTTGACAGCCAACCTGCACTTTTTGATGGCCAGCTTCTACAAGCCCAATGAGAAGCGTCACAAGATCATTCTCGAGTGGAAGCCCTTCCCCAGTGACCACTACGCTATCGAGAGCCAGGTCGTCTGGCATGGATTAGACCCTGAGAAGAGCATGGTCAAGATCCACCCCAACGAGGATTTCATCATTACAACCGATTTGATCCTGGCTACTATTGATGAGCACGCTGAAGATACTGCTCTGCTTCTTCTTCCTGGCATTCAATACTACTCTGGCCAACTCTTCGACATCCCTCGAATCACCGCCTACGCCCAAGAAAGGGGGATCGTCGTGGGCTGGGATCTGGCGCACGCTGCCGGAAATGTCGAGCTGAAGCTTCACGACTGGAACGTCGACTTTGCCTGCTGGTGCACATACAAGTACATCAACGCCGGCCCCGGTTCCATCGCCGGAGCCTACGTCCACGAGAAGCACGGCAAAGTCGAGTTCAAGGATGACTCTGGAAAGCCCACTTACCGACCCCGTCTGATGGGCTGGTACGGAGGTGACAAGAGCGTTCGTTTCAACATGGACAACAACTTTGTGCCCACCGCCGGTGCGGGAGGTTTCCAACTTTCCAACCCCTCAGCTATTGATCTGGCTAGCTTGTCTGGTGCTCTTTCTGTTTTCAACAAGACCAAGATGTATGAAATCCGATCAAAGGCTCTCGTCTTGACCGCCTATGCCGAGCACCTTCTCGACCAGATCATCTCCGAGTCATCCGACGAGATCCCCCTCTTCCGCATCATCACACCCCGTGATCCCGCACAAAGAGGAACCCAGCTGAGCGTCCTTCTCAGGGAAGGTCTGATGGAGAGAGTGAGCGAGGCTTTGGAGGAGAACGGAGTCATCTGCGATAAGCGAAAGCCTGATGTTATCAGAGTTGCTCCTGTGCCTCTATACACGAGGTTTGAGGATGTGTGGAAGTTTATGCAGGTGCTGAGGGGGGCACTGAGCCAATGATTTTCACGATACCAAAGACTGTAGTGTTAAAATAATGAGCAAGTAGTAATGAGTTACTTTAGACTGTTAGAGTCATGGACTAAAAGTCAACAGCCTCGGTTTAACCCCAGACTTGATCCCCGTGATCCTCTACTGTGCAAGCACAGTAGCTACAAAGTGATTTCTAAATATGTCCATTCTCAATACACCTAGCACCCCTGTCTATATAAACCACGTAACAGACGGTGCTTGGCTTCTCCCGAACTTGACAATAGACCAGCCCAAGAAAGGGGGGCCCGTCTTGTTTAGCAGCTGGAGTTGACCTGAGTTTCCCACATCGACTTCTCCGTATTGCGCTCCTAGTCCCCCTTGCTGCTCTTACTCTTCAAATGTGAGCTGTACTTCCGAAGTTGGCCCCCAAGCATCCAACTCTTGAAGTCGTAATCTGACAGTTCACACCATCGGCACACCGCATACCATCGCCTTACGCTTCGGTTACCCATGGGCGACCAAAATCCCATTGACCAATAATGGCAAACGCAACATGCCAATCTCCTTGTCATCATGCATCTTCGGATAGAGAAAAAGACCGCATTTTCGGTGACTGGTATCAAAATCTTGTGGGGGCCCCCTTCTCCGAACTTCCGCTTATCGGTCCGCACTTCGGAAGACAAAATACGGATCCGAAGAACAACAAAGATTCGTCATCTTATAGGTGTGCAAGTCTATTACCGTTATCTATCATAATCAAAGATGATGCGTCAGATCTATACCGCCGCCCGCGTCCAACAAAGCAAACAGGTTCAGTGCCGAACCGGAATCTCCCTCCATGCCCGTCGGCCCGCCCCAATAACTCGGATCAGGAGTTTGCAGCATGGACTCGCTTAAGCCTAGGAAAGCCGAATCAAGATCCCCGAATGGCGGTGATCCGACGCCTTGTAGTCCATTATGCTGCAGGAATGACCGGTCTAGGGAATCCCGTGGCCGGGTGTTGGATGCCGGACTGGCCACCGGATGACTCGGGTCTCTGGTGACAGCCGGGGAGGTGGAATCTGTCCCGGCTTCGGATGGAATTAGGCCAAAGAGTTGGCTCGAGTTCTCGGTTCTCCGTTGCCGCTCTGCTAGTTCTCGCTTTTCGAGGTACTCGAGGGCTGCAGTGAGAAGTGACTGCGCGATAAGGGAGTACTGTCTTGCGTGTGTGTCGTGTTTTGAGCAGTGATCCAAGGCGTGGATGGACATGCGCGTGTACTTTTCTAGTATCCGGCCAAAGCCGCCCAGAAGGCCTATACCGAGGACAAGGGAGCTGGCAAACAACCAAGATCTAGTCAAGTCAGAGGTAGTTCTCTCGCATGTAGGGATACTCACACTAGAACGGGCACATGTCCAACAAGAATTCCTCGCTGGATCAAGTCCAATATGGGGTCCACCATGAGACTTGCTGCATCAATGCAAGCATCCGCCAGTTTCGACTTGCCTGAAGTCAAGGCAGATCGACCATTTGACGACACCGCCGTATCAGATAACCGTCGACAGAGCTCGTACATGAGGAATGGTCGAGATACAAGCATGACGGCGTAATAATAGGTTGATAGGACCTGGCATGCTCCGCTCGCTTGGGCCCTGTCCTGGGCTTCGGGGTTTGCGATAATATCCTTGAGTTGCTTCAGCCAGCGGGACGACCAGTCTCGTAGCTGGAGTGATATTCCTTCGGTAAGTTGTAAAGATATCTTCCGCCTGGAGTAGATTTCTGTGACTACTCCCTCGAGGACGAGAAATATCTGAACTGATGCGTTAAGGAGATCGGGTGCCTCGCTCGCGCCTTCGTTTGGATTCTGATAGGGCACGGTGCAATCAACATCGGAGGTTGCAGGAGGTCGTCCCATAGAGGTGCTCAAGAAGAGATCAACCACCCGTAAACTCTTCCAAAGACGATCTCGTTGCCTGTGAATGTCGGGTCCGAACCGTGCATTGACTTCAGTCCTATGGATTCCAACAGAGTATGCTGCTCGTACTGCAATGCCGAAGAACAGGAAAGCTCCGTTGATCTGACACGAACAGAGCATGTACAACGTAATGAGGGTGAAGATCTGGATGCTGGTAACACTGAGATTACCACTCAGATTTGCGTATGCCTTGTCACGGGCGTACTCAAAGTAATCCTGTGCGAGCTCTTCGTTGTCCATCTGTCTTCCAATGGCCAACACGAGAAGATTTACAACCGTAGTCGCATCATCGGGTTTTTGGTCGAGATTCGCCCACAGCATGAGGTCCTCTAATAGTCGGCGATTGTCGAACAGATCCACGAGCCCAGTTGCAACAGACAAATACGTCGATACGGCTGAAGGAATATCATCAGGGTTGATACTAGGAAGACGGTTGTCACCAGGTACTCGGCGAGATTGGTGTGCAGGCGCGTTTTCGAGTACAGAGTAACGACTTGTCTGAGGAGCAAAGGCATTCTGACCAACTCTGGTGGTGACAAGCTGTCGGACAGACTGAAAGAAGGAGAGAGGGGCACAATCTCCCACAAAGATGAGTTTTCCTTGAGCATCGCAAACCAGTCGCGCTTCTCTCGGCACTTCAGTCTCGTCCTCTGCATCCATCCCTTGTTGCTGTGCCGATACCGGCCTGGTGAGCTCTGCATCTGCTGGTGTTGATGGAGTTGTATTTCTTGTAGAATGGG
The DNA here is from genome assembly GCA_030779165.1 of Fusarium sp. MBC 441. Classification (NCBI taxonomy): domain Eukaryota; kingdom Fungi; phylum Ascomycota; class Sordariomycetes; order Hypocreales; family Nectriaceae; genus Fusarium; species Fusarium sp. MBC 441. The sequence goes on from JAPFTC010000369.1 coordinate 210,235, forward strand.
CACGAGCATCTCTCTCAGAAGCCGGAGGAGATGTCAGGGATGCCAATGATTGACCATTGCGACGACGTCGCTGGGGCGAATAGTGACAGGTATGAGGCCTCTGCCGCCTCGAACAGTAGCCACAGGGCAATTTGCCATCGCATTTGACCTTCTTCAGTCAGTACATTGCAAACACAATTAACGCACAACCTACTTTTCTTGCCTTGCAGCCATCGCAGGCATTCGCGATGCGGCTGCGGATGTACCGCCCTGGCTCTTGTTCCGTAGCATCCACGTCCATGCTTTTTATGAGAGGGCGGATGTTTCGGTGAGAATTTCCTTGTGCCACGAAACGCGGAAGCACTGTGGGCCGAGCTCGGTAGTTGGGTCTCGGCCGACGGAAAGGAGCGGATGTGGGAAATTGTTAGTGCAATGCCGAACCGGCTTAAGAGTGGCGGGTTACCCTGGAGAGAATGACAAGAAAAATGAGAAATGGATGTTGATACGCTGTTGACTTGTCGAATGTCTTAATTTGCTGACATTAATAAACACGTTGGACATGAGATACCCAGTTCTTCAAGCCGTGTCCCTGCAGCCACATGCAGGATGTGGTGGTCAGCCGACACATAGACTGGACGACTAATGAATGCCTGGATACGACTATTTTGAAACCCACCGGAAAGAACTTAAGCATATCTTCAAAGTTTTTTTTCTTAAATTAAAACTGCTACTACTCGACAGATATGAGTTTCAGTTACTATATAAGTTCCATTTTAAACGCTATGGACCTAATACCTATGCGTCTTCCCTGGCAGAACATTCGCAGGGACACATCTTGGATAATGTTTACATCGCGAGACTGATGTTACTAAGAACGTAGTCTTGATCTCTACAAAGTTTTGATACATATGCTCGTACTGTCACTAATGACTTCTCTTTTTGAGACCACAGAGTTCAGGAAACACAATGCATCGTTAAATGGCCGTTAATCATTCATCAACAACTACACAACTAATCAACAGCTCCACCCATTGTCCACAAGTATTACAACCTCATTACCATGTACCACCGGGAAGGGCAATCTCAGATCCCTTGAAAGTACCGCTGACCTTTCCAAGCTCCAGAGCAGCGTTGATGACACCACCAAGACCCTCTCCAGCAATCAGACCAGCAGCGACAGCAAAGGCGTACATCTCAAAGTTGTTGCGGAACCACTTGCGCCACCACCAAGCAGTGATGGAACCAAACATGACAGCGTTGGCATAACCACTGTCGGGACCCAGGACCCAGGCGACACCGACCGACATCCAGTTGGGGAGCCACTCGCGATACTTCTCACGGGAGCCGACAAGGTAGAAGTGCTTGAGGACAGCCTGAAGAGCACAGACGACACCCATGACGATGGCAAAGATGGCCGAAGATCGAGGAATGGGAATCTTGTCCATGGTGACAGCCGTAGCGACAGCTTCCCAAGCGCTGACGGAGGGAGCAGCAAAGGGGCAGACATCGGCGGGATCATCGCTAGGCTTGAACACGCAAGGGTATGCCGACATGAAGAGAACAAAGATTCCGGGGGCGAGGAAGACGGAGACAAAGGTGCCCATAGCCTGAGCGTAGAACTGCAGCTTGGGAGGAGTCTTGAGCAGGAAACCAACACGGAAATCGCTGACCAGCGAGTTGGCAACATCAGCAGTTCCAGAGGCAATGTTACCGGCGACCAAGTTGATTCTCTGGGAGGCCTTGAGCTCGTAGTGGCCCTTGGTGATACCACCAAAGACAAGCTGCGAAGCCTTGGCCGAGGCAGTGAGAGGGGCGCTGAGACAGTGTTAGAAAGAGGCTCAGGATCATTGGAGGTAAACTTACACATCAGTGACGGCACCGCCGTAGATGGACATAAAGGCAAAAAGCAGACCCAGAATGCAAGCCAGGATAGCCAGGCCAGCGTTCATGTGGAACTGCAGCTCAGCAACGAGACAAGCAACAACCATAAAGACAAGGGCTCCGACGACCCAGATCCAGCTAGGAACCTGATCACCAGGAAGAGCAAAGTCCTCAACGAGTCCACTACCCTCGTCGGCCTTGCGAGCCTGCTTCTCGAGGAAGGCAACGTGCTTTCCGCGAGACTGGAGCCTGTTGTTGAGGGAGCGAGCAGACTCGCGCATGGCAAACTTGATACCATCCCAGACAACCTTGGCGTGGAGGAAGAACTCGACCAGGCTGTAAACCATGAGGACCATGACACCGGGCCACAGAAGCCAGTATCGAGGAGAAGGGACGAAGCCGGGCTGGTCAACACCAGTCATGATACCGAATCGAGTCAAGCCTGTCCACTTGCCCTCACCGACCTCAACACCAATGCACTCTCCGTAGTGGACCAGGAGGGGGCCGATGAGAGCCCAAGCGGCGACAGTACCTCCGAACCAGGAGAGAGCGGCGTTGAGACCAACCAGGATACCAGAGCCGAAGAAAGCAGGAGTCAACTGGATGTACCAGCCCCAGCTCTCAATGGCCATAAGTCCAGACGCAGAGTAGCCTCCCCAGATGTAGAACCTATTGCGGGTTAGTAACTAGAAGCAAGTTGAGGCTCTATCGAGACATACCAAGTAAAGATGTGCCAGTTGTGCAGGATACCATCGGCATACTGGCCAACAACAATGATGAGAATGGCAAGGAGAAAGGCCCATCCCAAAGCCTTGACCTTCTTCATAGCATCAGCAGCACCAGAGCCCACAGCGTGCATGGAGCGGATAGTCATGGCCGTAGCAGTAGGCGTAGGGAAGACGAGGTTTAGCTCTCGGGCGACATTGATGATGAAGAATCGTCGGAGAGGAACAGCAGCGAAGAGACCGAAGAGGGCACAGACAAAGGTGATGGTGAGGATACGGCCAAAGTCCTTCTTGGGATCGTCCGACAGGAGGTCAAGACGATACATGGCAGGAAGACCAGCGACGAACACACCTGCCATACCACCAGCTCCAGTAGCAGAGGCCTGGATGATGGAGTTCTCCTGGGGGCCGAATTTGCCTCCGAGAAAAGGGACATTGGGGAGGGACTTGGTCAACACCAAGATGAAGCCATAACCAAAGATAGCACCGAACATGGTGGCCGGGAATGTAAATCCTGTCTTCAATCCTGTAGAGGCTGTTTTAGTGAAGTTCTTGACGATCTGGAGGTGGTTGCATACCCAGGTAGACGTTGGAGGCGTTGACGAGAGATCCAAGGATGATACCAACCACAACGGCACGAACCGTCAGCGGGTTAGGCTCAGGCTCAACTCCCTTGGGCATAGGAAAACTAGTGAAAAGATCCGTAATCCTGTCATCCTCGCCATCGGTGTCAGACTTGAGGTCGACATCCGAGTGAGGGAACTTTTCGTTGTAGGCCGGCTGGACAACAACGTCCTCCGGGTTGGTGGTTTCGACGGCCATGATGAATAATCAAGCCTCAGCAAGGTATATCTACCGGATGCTTAAGAGACTAATTAAATGCCTGTTGGAATCTGAGTTTTAAGAAAAGCTGGGGATCAGTTTGCTATTTATCTCTCCAGGCAAGTCATGGTATCACGGTTGCACTGCAGTTTAAAAACCCACATGCCTAAGAATACATGCACTCAAGGGTCACACGCGGAATCACCAACAGTATTGGGGACCTTTTGCAATCCGTCCTACAAGAGGAAGGCTCTCGGCGACCCGGCACGATGGAACTGGCTACAGGATACGCGCTTTCGAAAGGCGCACTCGCCACAGGGAACGGAGATGGGCCACTTTGAAGGACTAGATCGGCGGACCTTATCTGTTCGGTAATTGGCGAATCAGACGGGTGGGCGTCTAAACAGCTTCCTGAACGGGCTATACTGTCGTCGGCTCCGAACTTTTGTTCGAAAATCTGTTTGGTGGGCCCCCCGAGATATCGCTCCACCCCCGGACACGGGTGGCACCGAGGAGACGGGCGAGGATCAGGGAAAGAGGAATGACCGGCCTTGGGATTATCGCCAGCCTTGTCGTTGGAGGGTTACTTTGCATAGATATGGACATAAGGGTGTTTTCAAGGTTGTCGCAGACACGGGAGAGCGTGTGTTGAGGCGACGATAATCATTCTAGACTTTTCGCCGTCGCCGCACTACCCTGGTTAGTGGCCTCACTGAAACAGTGATGATCGTAGCAGATGGAGACTGTTGTCCAGTATTGATTGCATCTTGTATTCCGATATCGCGTCAGAGAGAAACGACGGCCTCACTCCCAATATGTCCATCTCCGCGATCCAAAACACTGCTAATCAGACCACTCAGCACTGGAGAACCTATGGATGTCGGTCGTCGGGGAACCTTTGTTGCGCTTGGCGACCCCCTGCGACCCCAGCGCGGAAATGGAACCTTTGTCGGCCGGTTGGTCGCACGCACGCGCACGCACAGTTCCGTCGCTACGCTGCGCTACTGAGTAGTACTCCGTACAGCTAGTAGAAAAATAAAGGGACCTTTTGAACCCCCCCCCTCCCCATAATGTGCTTGCAGGCGCCGCTTCCACCAACCCCTTTGGCAATTGTCCTTTTGTAATAAAGACAAATTTGGAAGTTGTGTTGAGAGAGTGCGGAATAAGGTGCTGACATGATAAACAGGGATATCGTTCCCGACCACTTTAGTTATTAATCTGCTCCATATCATGGGTCAAGCGTCACGTGTGCGGAATCTTGACTCCATATTTGTATTTTTGACGATATCTTTACAGTAGGTAACGACACCTTATCTGGTACGTTTGGGGTCTTTTGACGTTGCATTCAATATCCACTTCTTCCTTCAAGCTTGGCTCGTGAGCTGTCGCATTGCAGATACCCCCTGGAGAAAGACGGATATGCCTGCCAGAGCTACTTCTTGGCGCTCCAGGGCCCACTACCCTTGTCGACTGTGCCGTTTTCTGAATTCAAAAGGGCCAGGTCGGCCGCTGCTTTTCTGCACCACCCCCAAAAACCTTCTACTCTAAAATATCCTCGCGTGCTTTTAGCCTTTTGAGTTTGGATAGCTTCAAGTACCCCAGTTGAGGCTCATTGGGACGACAGCGGATGGAGATCCTCCATCCCGAGTTAGTTTAGACTTTACCTGAAATAAACAATTTCAAACTCCCGAGGTCGCCAAAGATGATTCGACATGGTCGTCTTTGGCACAATTACCTCCATCATGCTCAAACATTCATGTCATCTCATCAATCGAGTCGCTGGTCCATCACAGCGCGTGTGTCGCTTCATTCGAGAACAGCCACATCCTCACTCACGTTTCAGCCTCATTTAGGTAAACATCATCATCACCCACTGAATGTTTGAGGCGGGTCCAAAATGTCGAACCACAGACCAGTTATTCCTCGCCTACAAAAGAACCACTACCGGTTGAACGAGCGGGCGCGCGCGCGCAAGGATACGTTATCACGACAGGCAGTGGTAGCATCGGTATCATTCTCGGCACGAAATCCCACGAGCGATAAGACACGAACGACCCTCTCGATTTCCACTCAGTACACGATGACCGATGATTTCCTGTCAGATGGATGGAGACAATAAGCAGACGCGCCAAGACGACAAGAGATCCTTCACGGCACGATGACAGAGGGAACCGATCAATCGAAGCGAGACCGAACAAAGTACCCAGGCCCCAGATACCTGACAGTCCCGAGACCGTTTTGCACCCGCCTGATTGGCTCCCCAGCGAGTGCCCGTGTTTCCATGTACAGATGCGATATCGAGGTCGCCACCAAACGATCGTGTGTTCCAACGGATCGTTTCCACACACGACAAAGAGGTTGTTCACCCTGGAGAGAGATATCGTAAAGATCGCCCCTCATTCTTTTGATCGATGGCTTTGTTTGGTGGAATTGCTCTCAAAAAGTTGGCCTGAGGCTGCGGCTCAACCCAGAACGAACGGGCTCCGTCTAGAACGAACGGGGGCCAACCACCAAGTCAGATCCATACCGGTATTGTCTTGTTCGCGACCCGATAAGCCGAGCTGACCAAACAATTGTCAAGTCAATTGCCACTGCACTCTTTTCAACCACATCTGATTGCGGCAAATTCGATCTACGGGGGCGATGCTCGATTCAGAAGATCCGTTTTCAATATGGCGGTGCGATGTTCAAGGACAGTCGAACGGATGGAACTCGACACCCCGACAAACGCAACCAAACGACTCCCTTCGTATTTCACACCTCTCTCGCTCATGGCTCGACCTTGTGAACTTCACACACTACTTTCAAAAGAGGCCATCAGCTACAACACAACTGATCTGAGAACGCTCCCGACAGGACCTCCTCCCTTTACTCTCAGAAGAGAAGACAGATACGACCCCGACATGCGAGGATGGCTTCAGGCGTCCTGGGCGCGAACCCTTCACCCCAACTGGCAAGCATCACCTCTAGGAGCCGATGAGTTACTGTCACGACCTTCTTGGCGAACTCAGTGGATGACAGATGCTTCGAAACCTGGCTCGGCGGGACAATACGAGCTGAGAGTCTAGCTTGACGACCAGTGAGCGTGCTCCAGCTATCGTCAAAAGATGCCATCAGCCCCTCAGGGCCTTCAATGTCGCGGTTCGGTGTTCTCGGTTGGCCGAACATGAGCCCGATACCATAGTGAAGACCAATCAACGACTCCTCCATCGAAGCCAAACTCTCCCTCCCGACAAGGCTCTCCCTTCTGCTGTTGTCGGATTTTCCGGTATCACCGCTCATCCGGTCACGCTCGGGCGCCCGGTAACGAGAATACTGAGCACCTCGATGCGGGTGATAATTCAAACGGCATCTACTTCAAGACGGAGCCTGGAAGCAAGCTTTGTGGCGGCAACGTCATATGGCATGAGAGTATGACGGTCCCAGGCAACATCGCCGCAATCAAACGCCTAGTCGTTCGCAAAGACAGGAACTTTCCAAATGACACCGACTCTATCCAAACTCTCCGGCAAGAACACACAAAGCTTGTCAAAGGGTTCTCCTTTACGCCTCTCTCCTTCACGATCCCGGTAGACCAGGGTAGCTCGGCGCCCGGCCTTGGCAAAGCTTTACATGGGCGACTTCGGTGAGAATGTCGACTCCCACTTCCGTTTGAAGATCCCCTTCTTGGGGATTCTTGCCATCCTGAAGAAGTTCAGTACCCGGGTAAATACTTTCCTCTGGGCGTTCCCTTATGATCCCATGTCGCAAAACCTTGCCATCCAGGCCGTCCTGGTCTACGAGCATCTGAAGGACACAAGGGCCGAGGAGCCCTACGCAACACCCCATGGCGGGAAGCACCACCCCGTCCCCGATGTGCCTTTGTCGGTCTTCATCTTATATTGGCCTCATTTCCTCCGATTTCATGAAGCCCACAAGCTAAGCAGATACATGCATCCGTTTCGCTTTATCAGTGCCCACTATGCCAAGGACGTAGCGGAGAGTAGCTCCCTTGCGATTTTGGACTACACTCTGGACGCAAAAAGAGTTCTTACTCTTGCTGGCTTCGTTCGCTCAGGGAGCCCCGACATTGCCACAGAACCCTGGATCGAGATTCTGCCTCACCAACCCGCGAGGACGACAGAAACCTTCGCGCCGTACCCCGTTCCACTGACTATTATTGGTATAATACCTGAAGAAGATTTGATTATGCTCTAAGGATGAGTCTATCAAGTATAACCTCATGCTTTGAAGGCTCCTTGCTTAGACAAACCTAAGAGTTGACCAAAAAAACTCCAAAGAACCCCAGGTTTCTGCCGCCTTGTGGGATACGTGAGCGAGCACAACAACGATACTGACCGTCACATTTGTTTGAAGATCTCTGGCTTGGGAATTCTTGCCGTTCCGAAGACTAGATCAATTCTTTTCTCTGGTAGCTCTAATACGACCCGACCTCCCGAAACGTGGCATTGTAAGCAGCACTGGTCTACAAATATCTTGAGGATACAGAAGAGGGAATTTCAGCTAACCTAAACGCAGAAGCGCAACGAGCGAGTCTGTTTTCTCCAACCCCCGGACCAAGGCCAGTTCCAACTGGCCGGCATGACCACTCTGGTCATGACCGCGCCATGGGATTTTGATGATACTGGAAACGTACCACAGCCATTCTGCAACAAGATGTTGCGAGTGTTCAACTTGAACACAGCCCCAACTGAGCGTATGATTGCAGTTCTATGTAAACTTGGTGGTGGCTTTGAAAGACGTCATCAGTCGCAGTGACAAAGAAGTTAGAACACAGTTATCAACGAATGTACATATCTAAACACGTCAAAAAACACACCAATGCACCCTCTTGAGCTTGAAAGTATGAGATGGACACTGATAAAGTCGCCCGGAAACGAAGCATACCCACGATGAACCGATCCGGGGGAGGTGGCTTACCTCCAGACTTCATCCTGAAGTACCTAAATTCCATGCACATTGTCGGGTCGCCATCGGTTGAGCAGTTATACGGCAGAACCCAAATCCAGCTACGCCAGAAGGAAGAGCTTCGCTCGCGTTGGATCCGATGGTGCTGATATTGCTGGTATAGCGACTGCTTCGTTTGAAACTCGCTTGCTTTCCTTAGAGACCTGGATCAGTCGCTTCTTGATGATAGAAAAACTGTACATCACAGTCAATTTGATTCTTTACGCCACCTATGAAAGGTTTCAAGAGGGAAAAGTGGCCCATCTGCAGAGGGGTGGAGGTCAGCTGTGAGAGAGAACCGATGGACATTTGCTTTTGGGTGTACGATGGCACGCGGGAAAGAAGGAATTTAGTCCGTGTGTATGCATTCTAAAATAGTGAAGCCAAGTCTCTTGGCAGTGAGTCGTACATAGTGGGACATTGGTTAGACGCCAAGGAGGGCATCCTAATTGAGAGAAAGATAGAGTTATTCCCGGCGGAGTTATTTCATTACTTTAGTCATGGCACTCTAAACATTAGACTGTTAGATTGCAAATTCTTAAATGTTGGTCTCATATTATCATCTAATTATCATCCTCAACGGTGCATGTGCATCGGATCTTCAGCTCATACTGCTGCATGGCCATCATGGTGACCTTTCCAACTTCCAGAGATGATACCAGTCGATCAGAGCCTCGAATGGGCTCTATTGATCACTGTGCTTAGAGTCTTTGTCGAATGTAAAAGGAGAGGGCCAAGGGCTTAAGCGTTCGCGCCCTTCATCCTTAGGGATGCAATCGAGCCTCCCTGAACATTAAACGAACAAATGAGGAACATATCGGGGCAATCTGTGCTCCTGACCTGCGACCGCGCGTTTACAGTACTACAGGGAATATTATATGGTTTATTAATATGATTGAACTCCGGGTCTCAACTTGACTTCAGCAGGCGCTCTATGCAAGGTGGGAAACGAGCTGTGTTTTAGCGCACGCTCAGGTTTCGTCAGTGTTCGTTGGTATTGTTGTCAGTGGCCGTCCGTTTGCACTGCTATTGATGTTGCAGTCGAAATCCGTTTCCAGGTGCTAAAAAAGGGATGTCGCGTCTGCGCGATCTCTGTTTTTCTCACCTTCACTTCCCGTCTCCCCTTTTTCTTCTTCCATCACAACACCACCTCATCACGACGGAGGTGACTACCACATCACCGCTGCGACCTCAAAGGTCATCGAACTTCCTTCTTTCACTTTATCAGCTTTGAGACTTGTATTGGGGGCCTTTTTGACCACATTTGAAGACAAGTCAGCTTCGTCTACCCTTGCACAGGTCAACCGTCAGGAGACGCATCAGAGGTTTGTCGCAGCCTTGCATGTTAGTCTTGTCATGCGACTAATCGCTATCATCGCAGCCAAGAGTCTTCTGCTGCTTTCAATCATCCATTCTTGCATCACGGGATCATATCATCTTTGCATTTCCGCTCGACGAGCCGGGACAAACGAGACGCAGACACGTCGCCGCATCGCTTGAGACTTCCGCATTTGCTTTCTTAGTATCACGATCTCCGAACCAGTTCACTCTAGCGTAGAACTTTGAACGGCAAGCATTCTGCACGAGATGATGAGCGGCTTCAAGACTCAGCAGCAAAACCCGACTCCCGCCCCTGCCCTTGTTGGAGGGAAGGCTTTTTGGAAGCCATGTGCCATTCTGCTGGATAGCCCGCATGGGTCCATAGTCGGAGGAAAGAAGCTCGGCGTCCAAGGTCCAGACATGGAGACCACACTTGTGTTTAGTAAAAACCAGGATAGCACTGCTTGAATGGGGTTCACCATGGAGTTTCCACTTGGCCCAGCCAGCGATGGGGGTTTTGGCATCTGCCACAAACGTGAGTAACTTGTATTTCGTACAGATGCTTGTCCATGGCCGCTAACCTCGTCATAGTGGAGCGAAAGAATGCCGGACTACAGGTCCCAAAGGTTACCGACATGCGAACAATCCGAGTCAAGTTTCCTCGAGGCCACATCAAGTACTCCGTCGACCCTCTGGATGACAAGATGAAGGGCTTGTTCCCCGACGCAACCCGCCGACTTTCTTTTGTCCAAGTCTGGCTGCAAGATGGAAGCGAGGTCGGTGTCGAAGGTTATGGCCTCCCCTTTAGTAACCCTGGCCACCCCAGCGAAGGGTGGCTGAACCAGCTGGAGCCGATTGTTGGAGACAAGAGTCTTGTTGACATCATCGAGCAGCGACACTTCACATTTGTTGTTCATAAGCCATGCGATGTGCTGCGACGGGATTGGCACGAAAACGAAATGCCGCCACCATTCTGTTACCCGTATGGTACAGCTCACGATTGGGACTTCGAGCGATTCGACAACCTCATCTGTGGTAACAAAGGATATCAATTTTGGCCCTCGTGGTCGTTCGACGACTAGAATGCACACACCGCGGCATTGGTACACTCTCAAGTTCAGGACATCCGGTGGCTATGCTACGCAGCTGAACAGATCGCGAAGCAGCGATTCCTGGCCTGTTTCGTGACGAGCAAGGACGCTGAGAACACTGGGGACGAGACGCCTAGCTCCTTTGCGATTCTTTCGCTGACGAGTGAGTTCCTTAATCGGTACGACACCCCTTGGCGCCACCTCATTCGGGACGGGTTTCTCAAACTTGAGGTCTATAACAAGCCTGAGGATGGAAGGCACACATCAGTTTGCGACGCCAAGATCGTGGACCGTCCGACGAAAATTGATGCCATCAGGTCTACCCATGCTACCAAGAATGAGCTGGTACTGTAGATCCGCTGTGCCGAAACGAGCAGTGATTCTCGACGCCCTGGCTTTGCTATGCATAGCTCTGATGGTCGAGGCGAAGGAAGCAAGTCGATGGAAGAGAGCGTTCGACAATAGAACTGGGTCGCCCTCCGTTTCTGCCCGGACCTCAACGATACCAAGCGCAAGGTAGATGCCGTCTGTAGTCTGCAAAGCGGCCGACCACCCTCCAACTCGCTGGCCATGGATGCCCCCAAGCGGGACAAGTACCCGACAGGCAAGCACACAGCAGCTGACGAAATCGAGTTTCGCATGAGTCTTCAACGGGCGCTCGTCCTTGGAGCAGGCTTTTGGTCAGTCTTGCGAAGATTCAAGGCTGCCCCTGCATCGTCATGCAAGGCCAGTGAAGGCCTTGAAGCCAGCACAGCCAAGCTACGCCTCGACGAGTCTGTACCAGTCACTCTACCATGCGTCCCAGAGATAAATCTACTGAATATTCGAGATCCGGCCATGCTAGATGCTCTGATAATGGAGGTTCTTCCAACGGATCGTCCGCGTTTGCGCGAGTATTTCTCAAAGAGAGGTTTAGGCCTTGGCCTCATGTCAGCGGTAGGTCATCATCCTATTGATGTAACATGTTGATTGCTAACTAGTTGAACAGGGCCCAGGTTTCGGAAAGACGATCGCCCTCTCTGTCGCAACCCTCGGCATGGCAGAAACTCTTGGACCTATCTTCGCGAGCGCCCCAACCCATGTTGCCGTCAATACCTTTGCCGCCCGACTTTACGCCGTCAGCTCCAGTGTCGTCGACCGATACAACAAGGGGAAGCGAGAGAAGAATCGTATCCGGTGCAAGCTCGTCATCAGAGGTTACAACGAGGAGGACTATGAGACCTTTCAACGTCTGCTGCAACACCCTGATGGTGCCGACGATGGAGCCTCTAGCCCCTGGAAAAGACCAGGGGCGTGGAGCCTGCATCTGTCGAAAACCTACTGGCTTTTAGTTTGCCTGCGGTCTCGAGCGGTCTCTGGCCTGCACCCCTACGACAGTGTTGCTCTGCACACGTTGCAAAGAGAGCTAGATGCGGACCACAAGTTTGCTAGGCTCCGTGGCGTCGCCTCTGGTGCAATCAGCTGGGAAGACTATATCAGCGGCAGGGTGGTCAACAAGAGCATCATTGAAGGCCTCTTCAACCAAATCTTGGAGGCTGCAGACATTGTCTGTGACACCCCAGCCCACTCTTGCGGAAAGCTCTATCGCGACTGGAAGAACACCAAAGCCAAAGGCTTCGCCATTGATGAGGCTGCTAACATGACTCGGCCTGACCTCTACTCAGTATAGGGAAACACCATGATGCCATGCATTTTGGCAGGAGATGAGAAGCAGCTTCCGCCAGCTGTCATGACCCTGGATGAGAAGGGTTCGCAAGGCAACGCCATCAACCGACTTGGCCGTGACTCTCGGATATCGCCGCTCGAGTTCTTTATGGGGCTTGGTATGCCCGTGTACCGCCTTCGGACCCAGCTGAGGATGGCAAAGGGTCTTTTTGATCTTTCCAAGCGATTCGTTTACCCCGACGTCAACTGTTCTTATGGTCCAGGCTGCAGAATTGAGCTCGATGCCCACCGTGTCGGTCGGGATCTCGAGTCCTTTGTCTTTGTCAAATACCTCGGGTTGAACGCCGCTCCTCATGGTTCTCTACAGCCCATCTTCATCCATTGCGAGAACTCGTATTGCCATGCCGACCCCATTACAGAGTCCAAGAGTAACAAAGATCAAGTCATCATTGCGCTGGACTTCATTCTGGACTTCGTCGCGAGTACTTCAGGCAGAGTTGATCCCTCCCAGTTTGCAATCATCACCCCATACACAGCCAACGTGGACGTGATCAAGAGTGTTAGAAGGGGACACAAGTACGCTGGTCTCACCTCAATGAAGCCTGCCAAGACGATCTACTCGTTTCAAGGTCAGGAGAGTGACATCGTCGTCGCCATCATGGCTACCACGAAGCAAGTCGGTCCTGGTATGACAACCGACGAGCATCACCTCAATGTGATGCTCAGCCGCCACAGAAGCGGTTTGATCATTGTCGGAGATATTCACGTCACTGGAAGGCTTGATGGTGAGAGGGACAAGGGTAAGAGACATGGCCACGTCGGCCTGGACAAGTTCCAGGTCGTAGGAGCCAATGGGGAGGTCTCATGGGTGAACGGCACTATGCTCCGTGGTGTACACCAAGCTCTATGAGAGAGCAAGCGTGTTATCATGGTTTGAGTTGAGAAGGCCGTCGAGGGGGTATTTAGTCATGTGGGCTCAAGTTTATGGCCATCATGTAACCTTCTCCGCGCTCTGGTTTGTTGGACAGTTGCCTGCGACACGTGCTAATAGCTAGATGGCGGATCCTGAAGGTATGAACGCCTGGGGCAGAATGTCAAAAAACACAGTGATTAACACAGGCGGGTCAAGACCCATTGCTGGAAGAGACCGTGAACGCCAGAAAGGTGGAATGATTTAGCTGACTTGTGAAGAGCATGGTAAAGAAATTTACACGCCATGCCATAAAATAAGCAAAAGGATGCCATAATTAAGGTAATCCTTTAGACCTATTTTATTCATTCTTACTATAATCTATGAACTATTCTTAGGGGTATATTCACACTGTCGGGTTCCCCCTGACCCAGGTGTGTAACTTCGTTGACGTGGGTGCGAGTTGCGGACTTGGGGTATGCGGACTTGGAGCGGGCTTGCGGACTTTCTCGTCATATGAAACGACGGCATATGTGATTGTTTTCGTAATCTACGGAACTTTCAACGTTATTCACAGATTTTACTCGTATTGACGGCTGGTTATAAAAAGGGGGGGTGCTGCACATGGACATTTAGTACACTACCTGCATCACCCACACAACACTGTCTACTCTTTACTTCCAACAGCTGAGCAACCATGGCTCCTACAATTCTCATCGCTGGTGCTACTGGCAACACTGGCCGAAACACGACCGAAACCCTGTCACGACTTATCGCGTCTAAGAGCTTCTTCGCGGGCTACAAGATCCTCGCCCAGACCCGCTCCGCCAACGGAGATGTAGCCAAGCAATTGGCCAAGCTGCCAAACGTCGAGGTTGTGGAGATGGCCTGGACCGAGATAACTGTCGATTGGCTCCGCGAACACAGTGTCGTCAGGGCATTTATAGCATCGCACATGCTCCCAACTCAGTTTTCCGAAGAGTCGACATTTCACGTCGCCGCTCTCAAAGCAGGCGTCAAGTATGTCGTTCGGATCTCAACCACAGCTGCAAACGCGCGCCCTGACAGTCTGGCGTACTACCCAAGAACACATTGGGCTATCGAAAGCTTGCTGGCCTCGCCAGAGTTTAGTGCTATGCAGTGGACTTCGCTGCAGCCCAATGCCTTCACTCCGCTCTTCCTCAACACTGCGGTGCAGTTCGTCAAGGACTTCCGCGAGACCGGAAAGCAGGGTATTCTTAGGCTAATGTCAAATGAGGATGCGCTTGTCGCCCCTATTGATGGTAACGAGGTTGGGGCTATCGCCGCTCACCTGTTGGCCGAGGAGGATCCAAGTCGACACAACAAGGCCAAGTACGTCTTGAACGGACCAGAGGACATCACCGGCAAGCAGCTTGTTGAATTGGTCGAACAGGCCATTGGCGCCAAGGTCGAAAATGTTGTTTACAAGGACACGGCTTTTATTGATCACATGGTCATGGTGGCACCTACGGAATTCCAGGCTATTATGAAGTCGATTGTGCACTCTTTGGATGCGAGCTGGGAAGGAAAGTGTTCAACTTCGACGACGAGCAAGGAGATGCTGGAGATGGGGCTGCTGAAACTCACGCCTACTGAGGCTTTCAAGGCCGCGATTGAGTAGGGAAGATGGCGTCTTTGAAGGATACAGCTTTAAGGCTGGGTGAAGCTGCATCTAGTCCAATCAGCTACCATTATGAGGACTCCGATTTCGGCATTAGCCCATTTCAAAGGGCTAGAGTATTTGGCTGCGGCTTGGACTCTAGTTGGATCAAATGTCAAGGTCACGCAGTTTCATGTTTGCTTCCTACCGTGTAAATGCTTCTATGTCATCCTCCAGATCTTCACACCATGTTCTTTTTCAGCTCATTTTAGCTACTTGCGATCAATTTCAGTCAGGCTCTGGCGTCACGTGCCTATTCACTATCAGAAATGGCGCAGCCTGATTTCAGGACAGCCTCATTCCCCTCTTCACTCACCTTTCAGCCGCATTTCCCCACCAGACACCTCCGTTGAATGTCTGAAACGCTCTCAAAATGGCAGATCCGAGCCCACCTACGGGATTATTTCTTGTCTACGAGCCGAAAAATCAGGAACCAGCAGTCGAGTAAGCATCTAAGTGACCGTACAAGGCCACACAACGGATACCCTAACATAGGTGCCTGCAGCATTGTCATCATCCATGGCTTGAAAGGTCATGCGTACAAGACATGGACTTCTCCTCTTATGCCTCACGAAGTGGCCGATTTGCAGTCAGACGGAGAGATGATGGCATCAAGGCGAGAACAGGTTCTTCGCAGTGTCACAAGTTTGATGAAACGGGCCTCAGGAAAACAAGGGCCGAGTAACGCCCCCAAGCCTAAGACGCCAGTTTCAACGCTTTTCTGGCCTCGTGATTTGCTACCAGAAGACTGCCCAAATGCTCGCATCCTCACTTACGGATACGACACCAAGATCACCAAATATACATCTGGTTCAACGAACAAGAATAGTGTCTTTTCGCACAGCAAGGACTTCTTATTCGCGCTTGGCAGAAGCCATACCAAAGATCGCCCTCTAATCTTTTTGGCACATAGCCTTGGTGGAATTGTTGTTAAAGAGGTGACTGCAGACTACCTACCTAAGATAAGATGAGGAATTAGGGACTAACCATTAAGGGAGATGCTGGCATTATCTTCGACCTCCCCAACTGCCGAACTCTGCAATATCGTCAATTCTACCGTCGCTGTTATTTTTCTAGGCACCCCTCATCGCGGCAGCCCGGATCTATCCGCCCTTGGCGCCTGGGCTAAATCCGTTCTTAGTGGATTACGCTTTCAAACGAACTCGGCAATCCTTGATACTCTCGGCCTTAAGACTACAGATCTCGAACGCTCACAGGAAGCATTCTCCGGGCTTTGGTTCAAACACGGCTTTAGAGTCAAGACATTCCAAGAAGGATACCCTATGACCAAAATCAATCTTGGTGTATTGGGAAACAAGGTTGTGCCAGACACATCCTCGTTAATAGGGGACCAGCGAGAACACGCCGAGACACTCCAGGCCAATCATATGGAGATGTGCAGATTTTCTGGACGGGAAGACCCAAACTTTGTCAAGGTCGTGGGAGAGCTTCGATCGGCATATCTCACAATCTTAACTGGCACGATTCATGATCCCTGTACTGACCAACCTGTGGCGGTTAATTCGAGCATGTTTAATGCGACTAGCGGTCAAGAGTTGACCGCTCAGCAAGCGGCTTGTCTTAAGTCTATCCAGTTCTCGCACATGCATCGTCCTCGCCAGCTCATTGAGGATCCTGCCCCTCAGACAGGACACTGGCTAATCGAAAACGAAACGTACTCCCACTGGCTCCTCGACCGCGATCTCAAGGAACGACCCTGCATCCTCTGGATCAAGGGAAAACCGGGAGCCGGAAAGTCGACAATAATGAAGCAGGCTTTTCGTCATGCCAAGTCCTCTCTCAACGGCTCCGAATATTGTGTTGCTAGCGTCTTCGTTAGCGCCAAAGGTGAGCCACTGGAGCATTCCTCGATCGGCATCTTTCGGTCTATTCTACACCAACTTTTACCGCACTATCCTGTTCAACTTCAAGAAGCGGTGCAGATATGGACGGAGCTGGAAGAGGAAGCCATTATGTCGAGGCACACAGAGGTGATATGGAGGGAACCAGTGCTCAAAAGCCTACTCAACTCGATCCTTGGTTACACATCAGGGAAGAGGACTATCATTTTTATCGACGGCCTCGACGAGCTTGACCTCCCTCTTGTGGGATCACACGTGGAGTTCTGGGGGCATTTGCTTACGGGCGAAAACAACGGCCGTGTCCGAGTGTGTTTATCCAGTCGACACAACCCGCAAATATCCCTTCGCTCGGCCTCAGAGCTGATTGCCGAAAATCTCAACGAAAGCGACATTTCAACATATGTCAATCAAAGATTAAAGGCCAGAATTTCAAGGTCAGAATCACATTGGGAGCCTAAACTGCGAAACAAGATGATAGGCAACGCCCGCGGCATCTTTCTCTGGGTGACCCTAACTATGGACAGCCTTCTTGCCAAATATGACCAAGGCGGCAGCCTTGAGCTTTTGCTCCGACACATCGATTCAATGCCCTGGGAACTGGAGCACTTGTTCACAAATATGGTGATGTCCATCCGTCCAGAGTCGCGGAGGGTCGCTCTACGGGTGTTTCAGTGGGCTCTCATGTCAACAGCACCGTTGAGGCTTCATGAATGGCACCATGTGCTTGCATTTATAAGAGAGCCAGCTCCAGATTCTCTCAAGGAGTGGCGGAGGTCTGTGCATTACACCGAGAGCGACAGTCGGCTTGAAAGGGAGATCAAAGCCTTGTCAGGAGGCTTGCTAGAAGTAAGTGCTTCACAACCAGACGAAGCACCATTAGAGGACGAAGGAAACCTATCAATTCGAGCTGGAGCTGGATCACTTGACCTAGAGCAGGGAGAGACTCGTATTGTGAAAGTCATTCATCAGTCGGTCAGGGAATTCTTCCTCGAAGGTGGTGGATTCCGCTGGCTTGACGCTTCAGATGCGCGCAACCCGGTAGGCAGCTGCCACGTCACAATTGCGATTACATGCTTTAACTATATCAGTATCCAAGAATTGGATAAGCTGATTGATGCGAGGAGGACCTATCGAAAACAGGAATCTGTCTCCTTATCGGAGCGGGAGCTATCAGAGACTAGTCCTGTTGACAGCGAAAATGATTCTGTTCTTGCCCTCGAGGAGAGGAATCTGGCACAGGACACAACAAACAG
The DNA here is from genome assembly GCA_030779165.1 of Fusarium sp. MBC 441. NCBI lineage: Eukaryota > Fungi > Ascomycota > Sordariomycetes > Hypocreales > Nectriaceae > Fusarium > Fusarium sp. MBC 441. Next base: position 228,371 of record JAPFTC010000369.1, read on the forward strand.
TCGGAGGAAAACATTTGACGAGCACTTGATCATGATTCCCAGGGCTGAAACTCACACAAAAGTTGCCAGCTGGATAGCGGCGGGAAACATACTGACGAACCCAGGAACCGAAGCTGCTCCCCCAATACAATACGCCAACTCTCTCCTTTGCTCAGAATATGTCTCCCACCAGCTTGAAGCCTGGCCCTCTCTGTTGTTTTACATTCTTTCAAACCTCCCAACGCATCTCAAGGCCGCAAAGGCCGCAAAGGCGCTGAGTGTGCATTCGGCCACACTCTTCAAGTGTCTCGACAACACAGAGCTCTGGGACCGTTTCGTGCTGCTGAAAGAAGACATTCCCCGGGGCACTACGTTTTCCGAATTCATTCATCCCCGCTCGAGGTCGAGAAAAGCTTTCGAGGCACGTGTTCGCCAATTTGTAATATCGCACCGACCCATGGGTCCCCGCGGGAGACCCTCCCTATCGTCCCGAGCACACGAGAGAAGGTCACCGTCGCCGGTCGCAGTGTCAAGAGCGAGCAGTGTTGCAAGTTTCGCGTCTGCTAGTAGCTATGGGACCAGGCATGGAAACCAGTCTGAATCGTGATTTATACAACAACGTTCTACTTTAACTTGGGCAACGCGGCTCATGGAATGTTCATGAGGCTGTCAAGATTCTATCCTCGCCACTACGATGGTGGTCTTCTTTAATGTGGGCGGCTCAAACGTGGTGACATTCCGTTCTGGGGACAAGCTAAGGTGAGTCCCACAAGATTATGACAGGTTGAGATATTTATAGCTTGGACCTAGGTATATGGAGGCCACGCAAGGCGTCCGGCTGCCTCGCTGCGAAATTGAGGCAGTAGCGATCTAACCACAACACCTGAGAAGGTTGGAATTGCTTAGGTTGGTAGATGTGCAAGGATGCGGTTGGGGGCGGAAACTCAAGGCAGCTGTTAGCAAGTGCAGGCAAATTAGAGTCTCGTGTCACCATCCATAAAGAGCACAATAAGCACGAGATGAGGTGATGACATGCCACCGAGGATAGATGACTTGCCTCAGGCCAGAGAGCTCTCCAAAGATTATAGACCTTTTCGAAATCGGCCGGCCCACCAAATTTGAGTGTGTTAGATACCCATCGTGAGCTTAACTGATAAGTCCTCGACAAACATCTGTGGATATTAGAAAGGTAGCATCTCTGCGAGCCTGGTTCGGAATCTGCAGGCTAAGCGCCGAGGCGTCTAATGCTACCCACCGTTGGTCTTACCATACACACCCCAAAGTGCAGTGGGATTCAGCTGGAAGCCACCCTGGGTGAGAAACATGAGGTCCTGGTTGCTATAGTTGCAGCTGATTGGTGCATTCAAGGGCAGAACCAACAAGGGCACCCAAGCCGGGATGTGACTCGTCAGCAGCCTGGTCAACGAGATTATAAGGATCCTCCCCCGGACCTGTGTCCTTGAGTTCTTTTCTCTATATGAAAAATCGCCTTGAAATTGTCTCCGAGGTGCGGACACAGCCATGGGTTTGCTTTCGCCTCTCTTGACGGGCTCTCGCGCCCTGTCCTTCCTGAACGAAGAGCCCCCGACCTCAGACAGCCAAGACCCAGCCCCGTCAAAGCTCAAGGTAAAACTCCGCTCATGGATGTGGCTGGCAGCCACTCAGTGTCAAGATGGCGCAATTCAAAGCATACTTCAACGTCTCGACGACACGTCTGAGGAGCCTGTCCCCGTGATCCTCGATAGAGAAGTGGTGTCAACTACAGGCAAGACTTTCTCTGATGATCCTGAGGCAGGGCCCAAGTCCAATCGGTTGGTGGATCTTGGCAAAGAGATTGACGCGACACTTGGACCGGAGGGAGAAGGCTTAGACGACGATATCGAGGTCTTGCGGAAAGCGGCGGCAAACACATATCGAAGCCTGTCGCCTCACGAAAGAGTTGGACCTCTGTCAGATGTTGAAGGCCGATGCTCTATTCTATTCATCGCCATATGTCGAGGTCACGACATTGACGCCGAGTATCTCCTGAGAAATCACAAGATCGACCTAACATTCCAATCCTCCAAGAACAAACGAACAGTTCTTTTTCAAGCAGTCGCCCAGAAGAAAGCTAACCTCGTATCGCGAATCCTCCAACATCCCTTTATGGCACCCTCACACTACATCAACCTCGGAGACTCAAGGAAGTTCACAGTGTTGCATCAGATTTCGGGGATGACGAGTGAGCTTGTTGAGGACGGCGTTATGCTAAAGATTCTCGATGCGATCCTTCAATACGGGCCAAATGTTGACGCCCTAAACGAAGATCTGCAGACGCCATTGCACCAACTCATTGTGCAAGATATTGGCAAAGAGTCCAAGCGCTGCCTAGAACGGCTTCTTGATGCGGATGCCGAGTTCAACACCCAGGATAATGACGGCAAGTTCATACTCTAATGCGTTAGTGAACTGATTCTAATAGAGACAGGAAACTCTCCGCTACATGATGCCTGCAAGAAGAGGAATCACACCATTATCAAGATGTTGCTTGAGCGAGGAGCAGAACTAGATTGCCTCAACGACAACGGGGAAACCCCCCGACAGCTTTTCAAGGGAGACGGCCTGAATGAAGACGACAAGAAGTTCTTTGCCGAGAATCTTTCATTTCTTCAAAAGGCACCCTTAAGACGTAAGACCGCAGGTAATGTGCCTCAGAAGCCAGCTGAATACTCTGAGGATATCAGAAGAATTTGCGACAACTTCCCTGTCTACTTCAGATACCAATGGGCAGGCCTCAAGCCGAAGCCAGATGGAAGCACATCGATGTCTTGGACCCCCACAGGGATCAAGGTGTCTCACGTTCTGTACCGCAAGAAGAGTGACAGCAAGCGGCTAGAAGATGACTCTGCTCAAGAAGAGTCAGAAAAGGAGAGCACCAACGACGAGTCTTCTATCGAGGAGCCAGCTGATGGAGGCACATCCTTTCTTGCGGACTGCGAGGCCAATTTTGCATCAGAGGTCTGGGAACGGTTGGTGAAGGAAGATGCGGATATCAGCATCGAGAAGATCCCAGAGTCACCGCAAGAAGAAGGTGACAAGCCTAAAGATGAAATTCAGAAAGAGAGGGGACCGGTGGGTAGGGAGGAGAGCATCCGGGTTGAACTGACAGAGGATCAGTTCAAGAGGAATGTTAGGGACAGTTCTTGGAGATGGGTCAACTTCAACTCAAACAACGTAAGTTTATCTGAACTTAGAGAATAACATCGCGCTAACACATAGTAGATGACATGGATCAAGGTAGACTCATTCCGGTAATATGATCACCCTATCCTTACGATGCTAATCTACGCCTTTAAGGACTTTCTCATCACCAATATCAGGACCTCTGACGGTGCCGAGGTCGATGCTCAAGCTTGGCAGTTTTTCGAGAGCAACATTAGAGTTCGAGAGACCAATGATCTCTGTTCTAGAGTCAGGAAGCCACATGCGAGAGTAAGAGAGACAATCCTCGCCTCTGTAGCTTTGCTTACCTGTTGTACAGATCGCCGAGAGGCCAAGCCCCAAAGTGAATCGGCCTGCAGGAGAGGAAAAGACGCCGGTAAAGTCGGAGAAGACTGCCAAGCCGCCACCTGGACCTGAAAAGAGGATATCGTGGGCAAATGCGGACTGTTTCATCAAGCCGAGTAGCATGGTATCACTGGTGGTAAGTCGAAACCTCTGACTGGCACTCAATGAGAATTACTAATCTGTTGACAGATACCATTTCTGGATATCGAGACTCGTCGCGAGCCAGAAACAGAGACAGACAAGGGTGAGATCCTCCGCAAGAGATATGAACAACTCGAGCGGACATACTCCCCCTTCACTGGAATGCTTGGGGCACAACGACCACAGACACTCGACCAGACAGCCAACCACGTTGAACAAAGAGACAACACGCTGCGTACCAAGGATCAGCAAGTCGTATACCGATGGTTGAAAGACCGCATCGACAAGACAAATCAGAAATCTCGAAAAGAAGTCCAAGCGGAAGAGATACCGAAATGGGCTTTTATCAAGTGGTTATGGTCCCGAATGCAGAGAAGGGGAAAGACGAAAGTCCGTACGACTCTGGAAAAGGCAAAGAAGCCGGTGAACATGGCATTCTTGCCAGCTGACAATGGACATTACGAGAGGCGCAACAAAAGAAGGGCAAACAAAGACAAGGCTAAGAAGATCCAGCAGGACTTGTCTCTGAGCTGGTTGATGGTTCGTCAGCTGTGGCTTTGGAAGTTGGATGACAGTAAGCCTCCACCATTGACTCCCCATCCAGTCTCAATGCTGACCTTGGTAAATAGACACAATCATTACTGCGATACCGGGCCGCCAGAATGAGACCATGGCGGATGACCTATTTGAGACAATCCGTCAAGGCAACCTGGATACCCTTCGAACACCAAGCGACTTGATCAAGCGGATCGTCTTTGAAGCAGTGACGTTGGTCAACGAGTTCAAATGGGCTGGACTTGGCGAACATGTTCTCGACATTTTCGAGGGTCAGATCGGCTATGAGGTACTATTCTTGCGCCCATAACCAGCACCCTGCTGACAAAAACCACGCAGACAGACGAGGAGGCCAAGTTCTTCAAGAACTTTACAACAAGCGACTGGAGTCCCAGCGAAGTAAATAGCATCATCCGCCAGGCTGCTGACTCTACCTGGCGAGTCAAGGACATCCGAGACGAGCTCCGACTCCTTCGACAACTCTTTGAGACTCAGCTGAAAGTGATCAAGGATGTTGCAGAAATTCTTTGGCCATCCAGACTCCCAGGGCAGCCAAGTCTCACGAAAGATACACGAAAGGTCTTGAGGGAGAGCTTTGTACATGACACTGGCCTTGAGACTTTGATTCAGCGGACGCAGCGAATGGATAGGGATGCATCTACAACACTTGAAGGAGTAAGTTGACTTGTTTCCCGCTGGCTTTTATGGCTCGCTGTCCCTTTTTTTAATTGGCACTAATTACTATTTCTAGCTAAGCAACATCATCCAAGCGATGCAAGCTCAAGCATCCCTCAAAGAAGCCGAGGCTGCACGATTCATGAACTTTATCATCCTCCCATTCACTATCGTTACAGTCATCTTTGTAAGCTCAACTTCCTCGGAACCATTCATGTCAGAGTATCTAACAGTTCAGACTCCCCTCTCATTCTTGACCAGCCTTTTTGCTATCAACACAAACGGTTTCCCTCACAACGAAGAGGGAGAGATCAGATTGCCTTCTGGGTGGCTTAGCTGGAGAATGGGTAAGTATTCTTCATGTTTAGTGCATCATCTACTAACATTAGTCTAGTTGTTGGTGAGATTAGTACACTCATACCACTGGGCTTGCTAGTATTGGTGATCTACTACCACCAGACGGAAAAGAAGAAGTCCAAGTAACGGACTACCCATGTACACTACGGTATAATTTGGAGTAAGGGAAGGCATTTATCAATCTTGTCTCGCTTTAGGGACATACTACTTGTTGTTGACACTAATAATCAACTGCTTCAACACTATCTTCATGTTGTTCGTTCCTCATCAGCTATCATATTCAGGGCTTAACGAGCGGCAGCAAGGAAAATCACGCCCATATTCGAATTCATCTCCCTAAGCAGTGTCTATACTCAGGCCCCAGTCCACCAGTTCCTTGCAACGATCCAAATACTGCTGTACTTCATCCGCTGTATGCCAGGCATCGTTATACGCAGCACTCAAGCACAGTTCTCCACGAGATGTGCCAAGGAACAATCCCAGCCCATTTCCAAGCTCTTCACCAGTAACCCAAGGGTCGCGAGTGCTGAAGGCCCCATTCTCGGGAGCAACGATGGCATCGGTGCGGCCCATGCTTGAGATAGACACGGACGGATGAGCATTGGGAGGGGGCACAGGGAGAGGTCGAGGAGAAGGAGGAAGCGTTGGCGTGCCCAATGTCCACAAGGTAGGCGTGAGGATGTAGTGCTCCTTGTCCTCTTTGACGGTGTGGTAGAAATCTTTCATGTTCTCAAGAACAGATAGGAATTCCTCCCGGCGCTGCTGAAGGTCGATCTTGGTACCGGCCGCAGGCAAATCCATGTCGACAATGAGACTTTGACCCGAGACCGAGTGATATACAGATGCCGAGTGAGCATCGGTGTTGTATGGCTCAGTGCACTTGTCTCGCTCATTGCACAGAATATAGTTGATGTATCGAACACGCTTCTTCTCCGACGGAGGCTCCTGAACGTCTCGCATGACCATGGCAGCAGCGGCATGGAATACATGAGTCGGAGTAGCTCCAACAGCCTTGCAAGCCGCGATAAGGCCCTTCGTCTGTTCTTGAGAGAGGGTGAGAGCAAGACGCTGGTGGCGACCGGGCAGAAGAGGACCACTGTTGAAAGGAAGAGCGAGATGTTCAACGCTTGGATCAGAAGCAACAGCCGCTTTCTGAGAAGTGATCTCCTCAACCCTCTTCTTCTGAGCTTCGGTCAGTTCAGGGGGCACTTGAGCAACCAGTCGATATGAAGGGCTGAGGTTCGCAGTCTCAGAGCCGTCAAAGACGGGAATCTCAAAAGAGTCGCCCTTCCCGTAGGCCTCGGCGGCGCGAGTGATGAATTTGTTGAGCATCATCAGTGTGCCAATCCCATCGATGATGTCGTGAGGCGAGCGAAAGACAAGATCGCGGCGAACAGTTGAAGTCCCGTCCGTAGGAAGATCCAGGACGAACATGGTCGGGACCTTGGGAGCAGGAGGATCGGAGTTGGCCCATTGGTTGCCAGTTTGACCAGTCGAGATGTGAACAAGAGTCTTTTCGACCCAAGCATCCTTGTCGGCTTCGTTTTCAAATTGGTGGTATGTCTTTGTCCATTCGCCCGTTTCGACATTCTCAGTGACTTTGGCAGCGAGAGTGGGGTGAGCGTATCTCAGAGCAAGCCATGCCTTTCTCAAAGCCATGTCAACAGCGCCTTCAGCTTGCTCTTGCGAAGCACTCTCCGGTATCTTAATAGAAAGGGAGACATGGCCAGTCATGCCAAAGAACATGCGACCACTAGCTTCGTAGAGAACCACCATGGTAGCGTAGAACTTCTCGATCTCATCGATGGAGCGAGTCCACACTCCAGGACTGGCCTGGCGCCAAGCGAGGTTTGTGGGAGTCATATTTGCGACAAAAGACAATTTCGGTTCTTTGAGTAATGGTTAAAATGAGCAGAAAGAAAGAGGAGGTAATAAAGTGCGGTCTGCCGACAATATAAGAGAATCATCTGGTGTATCCGAGGCATCAATGGTTGGACGAGAGACCCGGGGTTCTCCCGCCGACGGATCGTCGGTCCGTGACTCCGGTTCGTCAGTGAATGGACTCACTATTTCCTGAATAGGAAATAAGAGTTAAAGCTGTGTCATGGAATCTCAAAGAGGAATTAAGCAGTAGTTGCCAAGTAATGGGGTCATGGGGGTCAAAGAAGTTGACTTGAAGGTACAATTGTGGGTGAGTATATATTTAGCCGGTGATGGCCTCCAACAACCAAGCCTGTCTGCCCTCATGTCCAGTCTCCAGTCTTATTAACATCCATGTTGTTGTAGGTCGAGATTCAGAATAACGAGTCGTCCCGGCAAAGAAAGGACCTAGCTCAGACCGTTCCAGGAATTCCCATCCCGTCCAGAGGCGCCTCCTTTCCCTTCAAAACGATACTCGCAGGCCAACTCACAAGATCCTCCCACTCTGACCCTCGAACTTTTTCGATAATAGCTTCCATCAATGGCTGCGCCCAGCCCTCAAAAAACCAATATCTAGACTCTCCCCAAGACAATAACGTGTCATAATACGCCAGAGTCACTAAAGCCAACGGGTGCCCTGAACCCGCCAACTCGAGAAAGTCACGCGTGACCATCATCGGCCACATGAACTGGACACGCATTTCTGGCGGGCACAATATGGTTGGACGATTAATGGTACCTTCAAGGCACTCGACAAAAGCCTGAAGGGTCGTGATCAAAATGAGTTGCGCTTCCGAGTCCAGAGCGTCCGACTCTGCCCGGAGCAAGAGTTCAGGTACACGAGTCAAGAGCCCATGGAACAGTTCGGTCGGCGGATAAGGAACAATAGACCGAATGAAGAAGTCCTTCAGTGGTCCAGTTGGGATATTCTTTCCTTCCGAGGACATCAGGAGAGCACTGATGCCGTTGACAAGAGAAAACATCTCAACCAGCGCCTGAATGGGCATCAAACATCCATGTGTTTGATAGTCCTCGCAACTGGGAAAGGCAGCAAATTTGTTGATAACAATGAATATCGCGGCAGCGTAAAGTGCATGGCAGTTGGCTGACGTTATTGGCCCCGCAAGGACTTCTCGGATACCCCTAACAGCCAGGTCATGGTGCTTGGAGGCCAGCAGAACATACGACTGCCTCTTTTCAGGATGGAGGTAGGCCAAGTGATATGCGGAGAGTGATAAAATCTCTCGCAGAAAGTATGGGTGAGAGAGAGCCAGGCGAGGCATGTCGTGCAGAAACGTTGACACGACTTGGTCTGAAAAGCACATCGTTTTATAAGTGACGGTTGAGTAATGAAACATGAGCTCGACATTGGCAACCCAACAATCTGCGTCTTCTCGAAGGCCTTCGAACAGAGAGCCAGAGAGCAATGACGAAAAGTTGGAGCTGGAAGAGCTATTGTTGGGAGGATGGCGAGAACGGTCGGGTATGTGAATACCTTCATAATCGACATCGGGAGATGCAAGGCTACATGGAACATTGTGTCTCACACAGGCCGAGCATGGAATTTCTTCGTCACACTATAACCAGTCAGATGGGTCTCTAAACCAGCCTTGCAGGGCAGCTCACCTTGACCCGTCTCTTCTTGCATCTGGTGCATCCATTTCGGGATTTTTTGTATCCCGCTCGAGTGGATCTGGCTTGTTGCATATCGACGTTGACAAATTGAGACTCAAGAAAGAATGATTCAACTGGCACATAAAACGTGAACGTGGTGACAACAGAGCTCGGTCTCGTACCGAGCTTCGTTTTAAAGGGAGACAATCAGCTTATCAAGGTCTGGGCGCTGATGAACCCGAGCAACGCGAACGCGAACCCGAGCTAGACGTCTCAGCAGCCAATCACTAGCCAATGAACCCTGTCTCGATCCGGGGGTTCCGGAAGCCAAGGATCATTAGCGTCAGATCCTACCGTTTCTGGCCTTGTGCGTTCAGAGCTGCGTTGAAGTGAGCTGGGAGATGGTTGGCTGCTTAACATAAACGTTGGTCAGTGTTTGCTTCGAAAGATAATCTGCTAACCCCTGGATCCTCGTGAATAGTCCAAGACAGGGATAGTTCAGAAAACACTGATGAGTTGGAAGAAACGCGTATGGAGCCCATCTGAGGTATAGGGTAGGCTATCCTGAAAAGAGCCAGAAGCTCGTGAGAGCTTCAACCGCATAATCCTCATTGTGGTATGGAAAGAAAGCCAGGGCGCTTAGAGGCCTTGTCCCGAGATAATTTCCATTAATATTAAGTGTGTTCTGGCCTTGTTTTCTTTCCTGTTTTGGAATTCGCAGAGAATGCTCGAACTGGGCGGCGCAAGAATAGGAAGACAATGCGCGCCTCTCTTCAGTCGGACTTAAAAACTTCAATACATTTAATTATAGACCTTTCTGCTAATCAAGCTTACTTGGCCAGTCCTAGGAGTACAATACGTTTGCAGGTGAAACCTAGTACAGATCCTTGTGCTCTGCCTTGATCAAGTCGGCTCCCTTTTCACCCACCATGTACACCGAGTTCTGGATACGACAATCCGGAATAACAGGAATAACAGATGCGTCAATGACACGAAGCTTTGAGATTCCATGCACCTTAAGCTTCGGGTCTACAACGCCCTGGCCAATGTTTTTGGAAAGACGCGCGGTTCCGCAAGGATGGAAGGCAGTCTGGCAACGGTCCAGGACTGCATGGTGCATCTCCTCGTCATTGTCGAGAGGCATCTCCCAGGGGTACTCGGCAAGAACAATGTTCTTGAAACCTTTACCCTTTGTCAGGACGTCGTAGCTGAACCGAATACCCTCCCTCATCGCAATAATGTCGAGGTCGTCAGCGAAGAAGTTGAGGTTGATGTTGGGTTGGACGAGAGGATCGGAAGAGTTGAGCGTCACCTCACCGGGATCCGAGATTGGACGGACGAGATCAACAACGACGCTCAGATGGCAGCCAGTCTTGGGTGTTGGGTAATGCCACTGAAAGGCGCTGCCAAACATGGCGACGAAGTCGAGTTCGAAATGCGGTTGACCTCCAGGGCAGAAAGGGTCCTTTCCGCCGTTTGCGGCTTTGCGCTCCCTGTATTGCGCATCCTTCTCGAGATAGCTGTCGATTCTGGGGAAGCCGACCATCTCGAGAAGACCGGATCCCATGGGTCCGGCGTGGCCCTTGTTAAAGGCAGACACGGCACCGTCATGCTTGGGTCCCGCGCGAAGGAGGTGATCATCCATACCATAGCCGTCCTTGACCTTGAGAACGAACGGAACGCCAGGGTGATCAAGCAAGTTCTGACCGACGTGTCGAGAATCGACGAGTGTGGTAATACCATGCTTGGAGAGCTCATTCTTGGGACCGATACCGCTGAGCATGAGAAGCTTAGGGCTCTCAAAGACGCCCTGCGATAGAATGACCTCGCGGGTGGCGTAGAAGCTCAGTTCAGCACCAGACGAGTCGATGACGGTGACGCCCTTGCACTCTCGGCTTGCTTCGTCAATGATGAGCTTCTTGGAGTGAACCTCGGGGAGGATGGTAATATTGGGCTTGTTCTTGACAAACAAGAAACTTCCAGAGCGCTGACCCTTATAAATGGTGTCCACGCAGTGAGTGAGGCCAATCATCTCACCATCGTAGATGTTCTCAGTCAGAGTACCACCACGGTCCTTCCAAGCCTCAGTGAGGAGATCACGGAAGGGTTGGAGGTCATCCAGAAGCTCCGCATGGGAGATGGGAAGGGGTCCACCCTTTCCAAGCTTCTGGAGATCCTTGGAATAGAGGCCAAGATCATCATGATAGGTGGCACTCTTGCGAAGGTATGGAACAAGAGGATCCCAAGTCCATTCCTTGCCGCCGTACTCTTCCCACATGTCAAAGGTAGGTTTGCAACCTGGAACCCAGGTGAAGTAGTTCAGCGATGAACTTCCACCGAGGGCCTTGCCACGGGTATTGGGTTTCTCGATACGTTCATAGTCGTCGCGTTTGACCATGGTGGTCTTGTAAGCCCAATCGTGCTTGCTTCCACGAAGACCCATGGCAGACGAGGGCGTAGTGATCTCGTGGACGTCTTGCGGGTTACCGATGCCGGCTTCAACGACGAGGATGCTCACGTTGGGGTTCTCGGCAAGACGGCCAGCGACGACATTGCCGGCTGTGCCGCCTCCGACGACGACAAAGTCAAAGTGAGAGCCGTTCTTGACCATGATTAATGATGAATGTTTGAGAGCTGTTTGGGTTGTATTGGTTGATCTGATAATAGAAGGTCAGTTGAGGTGAGGTCCTCCATCCGTCTTTTATCTTGCTTCTCGAGCTCTCGACATCTTGATCCCCTCACTCTTGTGAGCCACTGCATCAACATGAAATCAACCTTCCACGTTACTGCCATTCCATTCATGCGGGGTAGATAGCTTCAAGGAGAACAATTGGGTAGATAGTCCTTCCCAAACCAGCGGCCTCTGTTTACCTACTCCAGTTATCGTGAGGCCCTGCAACATGTGCGGTAGTAATGGATGCTCAGCTCGAAGCAGAGTTTCATCATGATGCCGTCGCAACTCCTCACTTCATGCATAGTCTAAACTCAAGTCAGGTTTCTCCTCCATTATCATCTCGGGGCCCGGCAAGGGGTATGGCCCGTATCGGGGAGCCGGATAGCCGTCGGCCGCCTTTGGCCGGTAGTTGACCCACAATTCCGGCCATGCCGGATGCGGTCCCATCTTTTGATTGGCATTCATCGGCCTTCGACATGTGGACGCCAGAGCTTGGCTCCTTTGGGTAGTACTACACCACGAATAACGACCCTGGTAGGAGAGACATGATCGTCTTTGCCCTCATGCCGTCTTCCCGCCCATGCTGCCGGCACAACAGCAAGGTCTGGTCTGACATGCCGCCATTCCGTCTTGATTGAAAGCATCACTTACGTCACTTCTACCATTTCCGGCAGATAACAACCGTTGTAGGCCTTTTCAGGGAATGAATGAGAAGCTGGTGATTAGTTATAAAGATGACGGCAGCTGTCATGTTGGGAAGCTTCATTCCAAGCTCTAGCATTAGCTTAAATCCAACCCCCCTTTTCCAATCTCCACCAAAAAGCTACCTTGAACGTTCAACACTATGGCCCCAGTCTACACCCTGGCCGAAGGTAAGCCCTCGAGCCTCAGGCCCGCAAGAAAAGCAACTCAGCGTCCTACAGGGTGCCCCCAGCCTAGCAACGCAACCAGTGTCCAGTTGAGGAATGGCTCCGGCGGAGGTCTCGTCCTGCTTCAGGACACACAGCTGCTCGAAACCTTGGCACACTTTGCTCGCGAGCGAATACCCGAGCGGTAAGGTGACTCGACAAGTTTGTCCGACCTGTGACTAACCTATCATCTAGTGTTGTCCACGCGAAAGCAGCTGGGTATGCCCCTTATACTTTCTCGAAAATCCTTCTCTAACATGGCTCAGCGCATACGGCGAACTCGAAGTTACAGATGACTGCTCCGACCTCACTTCGGCCAGCTTCCTGAGCGCAGTCGGCAAGAAGACCAAGTGTCTTCTCCGCATCTCGACTGTCGGGCCTGAACGAGGATCTGCCGATACAGTTCGCGATGTCCACGGTTGGGCGATGAAGCTCTACACCGACGATGGCAATCTTGATTTTGTCTTCAACAACACGGTACGTGGTTTTGTCCACAGAAGTTGATTCAAGGTTGACATAGGAAGCCCGTCTTCTTTATCAGGGATCCTGTCAAGTTTCCATCCCTGAACCGTTCTCACAAGCGGCATCCCAAAACCAACATGCCGGATGCCGATATGGTAAGTTCTAGTTTGGATAGTTCATGATCGATACTGACATGGTATTAGTTTTGGGAGTATGCCAGAGTGCTCCACCCCTAATACTAGACAGAGCTGACTTTCTACTAGCTTCCACGTCGGTAATCCTGAAGGCATCCACGAGCTCATGCATCTGTTCAGCGACCGCGGCACTCCTGCTTCCCTCCGTACCATGAATGCCTACAGCGGCCACACCTACAAGTTGACCAAGGAGGTCCGTCTCCTTAATTTCTATCTTCTGTACTCACCTAACGGTTACTACTATAGGACGGTTCCTTCAGTTACATCAAGATGCACATCAAGAGCCAGCTCGGCGTCAGGAATTTCGATCGAAAGACCGCCACAAAGATCGCGGGCGAAAATCCCGACTATCTCGTACACGACCTCTTCGAAGCGATCGACAGGAAGGATTATCCAAAGTGGGACGTCTTTGTGCAAGTCATGAGTCCCGAACAAGCTGAGAAGTACAAATGGAACATCTTCGACATGACCAAGGTCTGGCCTCACCGAGACTTTCCTCTTCGCAAGATTGCACAGTTGACTTTGAACGAAAACGTGAGTTTCGACGGCAGTTGACTTTTTAAACATGATGCTGACTTGATAGCCACGCAACTACTTTACCGATATTGAGCAAGCTGCCTTTTCCCCCTCGACCATGGTTCCAGGATGGGCTCCATCTGCTGATCCAGGTACGTCAAGTACCAAAGCCAGAATAACTTGAACCATACGCTGACAAGACCCAGTTCTGCAAGCTCGCATATTCTCGTACCCTGACGCCGCCCGTTACCGACTCGGAACAAACTACCAGATGCTCCCAACCAACGCTGCAAAGTCTCCAGTCTACTGTCCATTTCAACGAGACGGCTTCATGAACTTTGGAACCAACTACGGCGACGACCCCAACTACATCGGTTCCATGCTCAAGCCTACCACCTTCAGGACGACAGCAGCTGGAGGGACAGTTTCGCCTACCTTTACCAACCATGAGAAATGGGTTGGGGAGGTTTCCAACTTCACCACCACTGTTGGACCTGAAGACTTTGAACAGGCAACTGGGCTCTGGAAGGTTCTAGGAAGAGACAAGGGGCATCAGGAGAGATTCATTGACAATCTTGCTGACAATGTGGCAAATGTCAAAAACGACAAGCTGCGAAGCATGGTCTACGGTGAGTCGAGGCTGCTCATACTATATTCTCGCTAATTCTTTTGTGTGCTACAGACCTCTTTTCACGGGTCGACCCGGATTTGGGTGCGCGACTCCGCGATGCAGTTGACCTCATGAGATCCAAAGCTTAGCTCCAAATCAATAAACGCTTTTTATAGCCACGATGAACAACAGAAACACAGCGCTGGATTCCAATGGTAGAGGCTTTGATGATGTAGGGGCGAGCTGCACAGTAGATACTTGCGAACAGATAGATGCAATGCAGCATTGAAGAGAATTGCTAGGAGTTTCTACACCACGAAGTTCAGACATGACTTATTGCAGACACTTCTGAGTCTTTACAGGTAAAGACTCAACCGTGCTTTAAAAGCATTGGTCTTGTCAGCGACCTCTACAAAAGAAGGCATCAAGCACACTTTCAACGACATAGCAGCAGTATCTGGGCCAGTCTCCCCTGAAACGCAAGGTTGGCACGCGGTCGGCCCGACTCGCTCTGGTTTTTTCCCACGCTGCCATTGGCTGTGTAGTCCTTCCATAAGAGGACATAGTCAAGCCATCATCGTCATTCTGATTTTGAGCACGGAGCCTCTCTAGCCAATCAAGAGCTAACTGTGACACTTGAGGGGGCCAAGGGGGAGACCGAGAAAAGAGGAAACACATGTACAAGTTGTGACAAGGCAACGAGGCCAGCTGAACTCGGCGCCTGGAGGCAGACCGCTTTATCTTGGCTTGACCTGGAAGTCGATTGCCCTTGGAACCCTCAGCCGTCGAAGCACTTCACAAGATGGAAGCTAATGCAGATTGGCATGTCCTTGTTTTATGTTATTGAGGGGGTATCTGGGATAGTAATGAATCCGGCGTCCACTCTTCATCGAATGCGTCAAACCCGTTGCTCTCAGTGCGACAAAGGATATTCAACAGGCATCGTTCAACTCCATACCGCACACCGCCACTCATGGACGCCATTACCCCAGTCATATTACGGATGTACTCCATGTTGAGTCCCGCTCTTGTACTGGCGTCAAAGGTAGAGAACAGGGCTGTGTAGAGATTGTCGATGGACCCGTGCCACTGCGGTCTCGCTGAGTCGAGAAACATGTTCAAGTACGAGACCAACTGAGCGTCGTAAGATCTGTGGCCAGACAGATCTGAAGCAGGACTGAAGTTGGAGGTCGATTGCTGTAGCAGGATGCAAATAAAGAACAGACACGCCAGCCTCGTAAACTCGGATTTGGTGCAGGCATCCTGTCGTATCGAACCGGCTTCATTTTGTCTCAAGTGTTGCTTCAGTAGACCCAGGGCTTCCTGGATGGCTGGAAATTGGCTTGTCCCGTGAGCGTAAACATCTGGCGAATTAACTCTAAAGGTTCCTACATCCTGGACAAAAGACAGCAGCCATAAGCAGCGAATGCGGTGAAGATTGACCGTGTCGCCCAGGATGGGATGCAAATGGGCGTCCACATGTTGACTGGACAACTCCTCGATCTGATTGGAGCAGTCAAACCACGATGGCTTGGACATGAGCGATACCCTGGTATGCGTCAGCTATATCAGAAACAAGGATGGGTTAGTAATGTTACAAGAATGTCGTGAGCCCGAGCCGCCAGTTGCTCTGAAGGGCTTCTATCCCGCCACGAGCCTGGATCAAGTTTGAGAGGCCATTATAATGGACATGCCATTCAGCCTCAGTCCCCCAATACCTCTATACAATATCCGTCAGTGTCCAAATCGGAAGCGTTCGGTTTCTGCCGTACCTCATAAGTTAGTAGACGCAAGACAGCTGCCAGCACATCATCACTTAGAGCACGCTGCGGATCATCCATCCAGGCCTGGACAATCCGCACCGCTTCAGTCTTGAACTTCAGCGCCTCCTTTGATTGGCGGAGGCCCTGCATTCGAGCTAGGTGGGCAGCTGAATGGGCCATGATGGCGTTGAAGGATGCTGCGTTGGACAGGTCGAGAGGACACCAGACGTCGCGCATCGGGTTGAAGGCCTGGCTGTGTACGTCGTCGAACATCATCGTCGCATACGTGCTCAACCCTACATACGGGGTTAGCTTTCGAGGACTGCATCGTCTTCTATCACTCACAGTGATGGAGAAGCTTATGATGTTGGGTGGTGAGCTGGACTGGAAACTGATCAAACGGATCCAGCCGAGCTGACCCCAGGGCAAGATTCATGCCGGACATTGCCTGGCCAGGGACTCCGTTCATCATTGAGTCCATATCAGTCTCAAACATGGCAGGATCAAACATTCCTCCGCCGGCTAAAATGCTGCTAGCCGTGCCCGTGTCGGTCGTCTCGGTCGAGGGTTGCGAGTCGGTCGCCTCGCTCGTTGAAGGGGTTGGCAGCAATACATGTTGAGGCCGATGTTCTCGTTGCCTCTTGGCTAGATCCTTCTTATGCCTGCGCTGCCTCCAATGCTCCCGCATGGCATGGCTTCGAGCGCCATGCTGGTGAGACGTGACAAAGGCGTATTCTTTCTGTGGAGGGCTGGGCTTCTGCGTGCTTGGCGGTGTCATGGCTCTAACAAGCCGCGTGGGCCTAGAAGAGAAGGTGAGAGATAAGCCTAGGTTCAACGACGGCTTGTGGCGGTATTTATGTAGGTTTATGAAAAGAGGGCTGGATGTCTTGGTATAAAAGTTTAGCTAACCTGTCAGGGGTACAAAGGTACATATCAACGTTAAGATGCGGGGCTAGCCTTGAGCCTGTGGCAAGGCATGATGACGGACAAGCCCTAACTAATTATTTGTTACTCAATGTACAATTTTTAGACCTTCATCTGACTTCTACCTAATGATCCGGCAAGCGCCATGTTCGACGTGTAGCGAATTAGTTCCACACGCATCCGCGTGTGTTGCATCAGAAATGAGCCGCAAACATTGATGTAGCCGCATTGAACTTATCATGAGAATGCCCTTGAGCAAAGTCACCGCGCTTTTCGCACAATGTAAGCGATATTTCTTATTTGGCATATAAGAGACCCTAGCACACGGGCAAAGAAATAAATGAGACGTTAGAGCAGGTATTAAGATAATTACTTTATGCCTTTTTTATAAATAAGATTTATACAAATTAATATAAAATAATAGAATAATTA